>BMAW01119581.1:303752-355257 GCA_019974015.1 Nephila pilipes
TATATATATATATATATATATATATATATATATATATATATATATATACTGGTTTTCAAAATTAAAAGAATTTTTCGATTTGGTCGATTATTTCTAGAACTACTATTGGACAGATTTTAATGAAATTCGGTTTGTATAAGTGGGGCTGATATAATAAGAAAATAACTATTCTACTGTTGTAATACATACGCATGATCGTGCGTAACACTCATTGGAGTCATAAGGTATAAAACAGCAGTTACAGAATAGAACAAAAAATATGGGTTAGTAAGGGTTCTCTCTTACAGATATACAGGAATCGCACCGTAATTTTATACCGGAAATTAAGGAGTTTATGAGTTCTTGTGGCAATTGGTCCTACTCGTTTAGCAATGCTGTTTTTAGGTCTTGGATGGTTCTCGGAGGGGGGTTGCGATCTGCAATTGCTTTCTCCAGAGCGTCTTATGCATGCTCTATAGGTTTGAAGTCTGAAAGGTTGGCTGTCTGGCGAATAGCCTCATTTTCCAGAAATTCGTTGACCAGATGAGCTCTATGTGGCCTCACGTTGTCATCAATTAAAAGGAAATCTGTTCCAACTGCCCTCCTGAAAAGGCGAACATTGTGCTCCAAGACCTCATCCCTATACCTCTCAGCAGTCATAATGCCTCTTTCAAAGACATGGAGTTGTGCTCGGCCGTTCAACATGATGCATGCCCAGACCATTAAACTCCGCTGCCGTAATGGGCGATTTCTCTGACATTGGAGGGTAGGTAGCGGGTCCCTGGTTCTCTCTATATGAAAGTACGACGAGAATCACTGGTTAGGCCGAATGGGGACTCATCAGTGTAGAGAACGGTCGCTCACTGATTCATGCTCTAATCGCTATGATCTCTCCACCATTTTAAGCAGACTCCCCTGTTCGCAGAACTGAGTGGGACGCAAAAAACAGGTCTTCTTGCAAACAGCCCCTCTCTAATGAAGTTTTCTGGAAACAGTCACCCTTGAAACTCAGTTTCCTGTGGCCACATACAACTCATGAGAGACATGAGAGGCTGCAGCCTCCCTATTACGCCTCGCTATAATGGACAAATAGCGATCTTCTCTGGCTATCGTGGCTCTTGGACGACCTTGCCCAGGCTTTCTCTTGACAGATCCGATAGCCAGAAACTGTTTACATAAGTTGGACACAAGGCTGGGCGTTAAATCGAATTCTCTGCAAATCTGGTTTTGAGACTGGCCTGCTTCTAGCCTACCCACAATTCATCACCTTATTCCTTCATCTAAACGTTAGTGGTTACTCATTTTTACTGTTTGAATTTTAATTTAAATGATTGCTGCAAAAAATCACCAAGAAATTCGGCGAAATGTGCTAGCGAACGAAATGCAGATTTTGGCACGCGCACTTTTAAATCCTGTTTTTCGACTAGTTCCTCCCCCACACATATACGCTTGGATATTCGACGTACAAGATATGCATCTTTGTTTTGAAGCTGTTGAATACTTAAAACGCCAGGGTTCAATAATTACGTCGTTATACCAAAAACTATAGAAATTTTATTTACAGACACACTTTAACTATTGAAATGATAACAAGACAAAAACATGGCGTCTCTCGCTCGTGAATATCAGTTGCTGAGTAATCCAATACACTTCGTGCGCTACTACTGCAGCGTCACCTGTTGCCACTAAATAAAATACAAATATCTTACACTTATAATTTTGGGAGGTTTACACAGTGGATTCACAACAGAAGCAGTATTTTTACATTTTGTTCAATTCTTTTCATGAAATTCGACAAAATATGCAAATTCTTTTAATTTTGAACACCAATATATATATATATATATATATATATATATATATAGGGGGGGGGTTGTAGTAGAAACACCCGATCATAGAGGGTGCTGCTTCAGCTACTGAAGGGAGCCCGCTCTTGAAGGAGAGTCGACGGTAGTCATCGAATCGAGGAAGACGCCCTTGTTGATGACTCTAGACGATTTATGATTAAAGACGCCGAAGAAGATTGTTTTAATGTTTTAAAATGTTATTGTTAAATGTCTCGTGAATTATGTGAAACCTTATGTTAATGTGAAACGTCAATATTAAATGTCTGTGTGCTAATTCAAAGTTTGATTTTTAATTAGTAATATCGGCCTTCCCACATATATATTGTAATATTTCAATTGCAATTTTATTTTCCGTATTCTTAGAAAAAAAATTCAGACCAAAATAGAGGCAAATAATTGATAATATATTTTACTTGAGTGGGATTGTTATAGAGATAATAGCATTAAATCGAGTTTTTAAGTTTCAGGTGTAAATCTAAAAGATTGATCATAAAATTTTCAGTCAGATATCTATACGGATTTTTTTTTTGTAAACATTAATGCATGATACATTAAAGTGATGAAAACAGAGGGACAACTGTGACTTAGTTTTTGATTTTAAATTGTATTAATAATTGAAATCTCATTCGAGGTATTGGATTGTGGATAAAAAAAATTGATATGTGCCCAACAGAGTCTTTCGTCAAATATAGCTCTATGATTCAAATTTAGGATATTAAATGAGAAAAAGTCCTGTTTATCTCTCACAAATAGCATACATACATTTAGATCTAGTCCAGTAAGTTCTTTTATTCCGTTGAAGCATGCTGTGGACACAAGAATCTGGATACACAGTTTTGTTTACTATTCCATACTTCATGATTCTTCGCGAAATCTAATCTGCACTATCAATACAATTGAGAAGTTTCACGAAATCAAGGAATTGTACTTCCTTTTAATGTATAAAATGTTTATTCTTCAGTACAAGAGATGCTATTCTCAACCACATAACATATTTCTATTGTATCATATGTTTTTAAAAATCATGAAATATAAATCTAGAATAAAATTTGGGAAAGTAGTCTATAGTTTGTAAATTTAAACCTACAATATTTAATTATTCAAGAATAGAAATATGATCTGAGGTAAATAAAATTACGCAACTTCATGGTTGGTTTATTAAGAATTAGTGCAATGATGGTACTTTAGGGTCGTGGTCATGAACTCGTGATCGGTGATATTTCAGTCTAGCCCTGATTTCACTGTAGACCCATCGTGTCGGAGCTGAGGCACATGAAAGTCTTCATACTGTAGAGTGAGGAATTGGTGTGTGCGGGGCTAATAGAGATATCAATCTCGTTATCTGGCCATGATTCAAAATTATGAAGCACATTGATTGTGGTTAGTGAGTAGGGTAGATATAGATAGTCGGAAGTATTCACTACCAGAAAGAAAAAAAAAATTCCATTATGAAAACTTTTACTGAATTATATTTCATAACAATTCCAATGATCTTTGTAATTTATTAATAATGTAATTTTTTTATTATTTTGCTTATTTATGCCGCACTTATTAAAGTATAGCCTAACAAATTAAAATACGAGTTTCTGTCTTTTCTTTTATTCAATTCGACCAACATCTTGAATTTTATAAAGTAAAATAAGTTGTAAACGGTGAATATTTTGCAGGAGCTTGGAGAAAAACATCCTGCTGAAAAATTGGTGAGTCAAATTGTTTCGATTAAAATTATTTTATTTAATAAACATCCAACTCGTAGGTCAGTCGTTTTAAAAACAAAAAGTAATTTTAAAATATCTTTAAATGGAAAATAATTTATGTACCATTTTCATCTGCAAACTGAAAAAAATGTACAAATATTTGAAACTAAGATTTTAATACTTTAAAAAAATATATTTCTCATTGGAACTGTAACTGATCTAAGATTGAATCATAGATTAAATTTTAATTCTGAAATTTTTTTGATTAATTTTAGATATAAATATATTTCTTTAAGGTTTCTGTAGAAAAAGCTTTTTTATTTTCAATTTAATTGTGTAAAAATTATATCAAAATCTCAAAATTATTAATTGAGGCATTTTTCACTTAAATCACTAAAATAATAGTAAAAGTTTCTTTGAAATTTCGCTGTTAAAGATAAATGTATCCAACGAGTAATTAAAAAGGCTTTCTGTAGCTTTTCCTAAACAATCATTCCAAATAGTTTTTTCAGTAATTATTTGGAATGATTGTCTAATTAAAGGATAATTTATAATCATAGAATAAATTATCCTTTGCACTTTGTTATAGCATAGAAAAAATTTACAATCTAAATTTAAAAATTGAAAGTACAAATTTATATTTTTAAAATGTATACATGATTTAATCTTTCTGATATATATGCCTTAAATTCGCATACCATATCAATTTTACATGGATTTCAATAGACCTATTGATTGATTGAATAACATCGGTAAAAAATTAGTTTTTTAAACATGAATTTTCTTTTAAACTTCACTTTTTGCGTAACATAATTTTTATACCTTAAATTTTAAAAGCGAAAGGAAACGTTGAGCCAAATTTAATTTTTTCAATAATTAGTTTTAATCAAATAATTTTTATTATTTATAGTAAATTATCATATTGTCATCCAAAAAAATAAGCGTGTATGGAAAATTTCAGCTCAATTGAGTGCTTTAAAATGTGAAATTAAAGGATTTTAAAGTTTTGGCCCAGATATTGTTAAAAGTTTCTCGCCATTTGGCGACTTGACGAAAAACTTGGCACAAAACTTAATTCTTAAGTAATTCCTTTTTCTCAATTAATTTTTTATCAATTATAATAAAATTATCGTATTGCCATCCAAAACAATCGTGTGTAGAAAATTTCAGCTCAATTGAGCGCTTTAAAATATGAGAAAAAAAGCTTTCAAAGTTTTGTCCCGAACAACCAAATAGAAAACCCATTAAAAATGAATATTTCGAAGAATGCTGACAAATATTAATTTATCCTTTTTTTTTATTATTTACTGAAATTCTAAGTTATATCTCGAATGGTTAATTTGCAAATTAATCTTATTTTTCTTTCAAGCCTCCTTCACCGTCGGATATTTGTCTTGTGTGTTACACCAGTGGAACTACAGGTGATCCGAAAGGAGCTCTGATAACTCACGGAAACATCGCATCAGTACTTTCTTCTATAAATCTTGTCGTGGTAAGTGAAGGGATTGGATCATGTCATTTTTACTTCGATATAAGATGTCCGTTAAGGAAACAGGAGGAACTGTCAACTCATTATGAGATCAATCTCTTTTTGTTTATAAAGGTGTATAGGTGATTGCTATATAAATATGTGTTGCTTTAATTATTATCGGACGATTTAGAACTATATTGATTTATTTACAAGACATTATATTTACAAGTGCAATTGTATTGCTAGCATTAATGGCGGACAGAAAAAGAATACAGAATAATTATTTTTGTAGTAAACGTAACACAAAACACAAGTTGAGTAATGTCTGTCCTTGCTCTGTTCAAGCGATTAAATATCACCACAGGTGTATCACATGTAGGGAAAAGGTTCATTGTAAATAATTTTTATAGCTATTGTGTTTAAAAACATGGCATGAAAATTGTAAAAGTAGTAAAAATGGAATGTATTTCTCAAAATTTAAACCTTTTTCTATTTCTCTTACACATACGGTAGAAACTGATTAGAGCTTTGAGTAACATTGCACACAAGCATTGATAAAATTGTGTGTAGATGATGGTTGCATATTTATCCAAAGACGTGTGAATCTTAGGACAGGAACACACTTTGATTTTCATAAAGCATAAAAAGTATAACACATAGCTCACGCTGGCAATTTCTCAATTTTGGTCACTGATTTTGCTCGACGGAGCCGAAAAACAATCTGCCCAAAAAAACGTTCTCGTTCGTGTAGAAGCGCAACCTGGTGAGGATGGGAACCATTTCACTGCGCTTCAAAGATGTGTGGAAATTTAGTGAGTGAGGCATCTGTCGATACTGAATTGTCCTAAACGTAAAAAAATAACTTAAAGTTTTTAATTAATGAAAGATGGAAGAATCGTGACCACAATTTAAATATAAAACCAAAACACAATTTAAATAACGCCAGTATGTATAAAAAAATGCTACGCTGAAATTGGAAAAATAATAGCCCGAGGTAAGGCCTCTGAAATATTCATTTTAAATGTAACACATTTTCATATTAACACGAATATCAATACATTTAGAAAATACACTTAGTAAAGAAGAGAAGTTGTCCTTCTCTTTGGCTATGTAAGAAATAATGCCGAAGAATTAGAAGCTCTCGAAAAGTAAAAATTTTATAACTTGGGAGTTAAAGTTTAACTCCCAAGTTAAAGTTAACTCCATTTTTATGACTTATAAAACTATGGTCTAACTGTTAGACCATAGTTTTATAAGTCATAAAAATTCTAATACTTCCATAACAATTGTCAATTTTCATGAAACAAAGTAACAGCGCAATAAAGTTAATCAGAAATCTTAATCTTAACACAAAAGGGAATTCGGTTTATTGTGTGTAAATTATAGGAGTTTGCCTTATATGAAGCCCAATTTCAGAATAAAACGCCATTATCATTCGAATACCTTTTTCCCCAATCTAATCTTACTAAGCCACAGGTAAGTAACTATTCAGTTGAGAAAGACACTATTTTCGGTTGAAGATGAGATGAAGGTTTTTTTTCCTTCTCTCAATTCAATATTTATGGATGATTATTTCAATAAGCTGCAGATTCAGTGCTCAAAACATATCTGGTAACTTCAAAAATTAATTAAAGTGGTTGTGCGTTTGTGTATGGATGTTTCTTAGTTGTGTCTACATAGTATCTAAGAAATTTTTCTTCTAACTTTTCCTCCCATCATCTAATTAAGTATTCGTGAAAACTTAGGAATATTCTAATAGGTCAATTTCAATATAAATATTTATACCGTATTTTCAACTTTCAAAATAAAATATTCTTAAGTTATTATTAATATATTATACTACTAATAAGTTTCACACAAAGTTTATAATTTCACAGCATATGTATATACAAACTTCATAAATGATTTACCTCAACGAATTATTACCATAGGATTCATACTTGGTACTTGGAAACTCTTTGATAATCTGTCTGTTTGGAATCACATAAAAATCTATGACAGGAAATCCTTCTTTGAATATTATAACCTGTATTGCCAGAAATATTTCTTTAATTAAATTCTGAATTATTTAATATTGAATATCTTTGCCTCAAACAAACGTGTTTTTTGCTAAGTTTCAAATATGATTTACTGAATTATCATTTATGACCCTTTTTACATGCATATTAAATTATTCTGATTTAAAAGTACTGCTTATTAAGAAAGAATGCTCCATTTCTAGAGACTATTTTTCCTTCCTTTTTTTCCCTGTGAATACTTCATTTATCGTGAAGGTTATAACAAAGATTGTGCTTTCATTATGAATTAAATCTTGATTTTATTAAATTACAACTGCAATGATTTCGTTCGTTATATGTTCATTTCAGAATGAATTATCTATTTTGTAGAAGCAACTTCCACCATTGAAAATTAATAATTAGTTTCTACAACATTTATAAATTTCTTGGTTTTGTTCAATTTTTTCTATTTACTTTACAGGAAAGTGTACAATTTACAAAAGATGACACCGCTATTTCATATCTCCCTCTCGCTCACATGCTTGAACAAGTTGTCCAGGTAAGAAGCAATAATACAAAAAAAAAAAAAAAAAAAAAAATCATCCTTAATTAAACATTTATAATCAATTTCAGGCCAATGTACTCATGAATGGAGGAAGTATTGGTTTCTACAGTGGAGATGCCAATAGAGTTGTAGAAGATATGAAAGTTTTGCAACCTACATTTTTTCCCACTGTTCCAAGAGTGTTGAACAAGTTGTATGATAAAGTAATTATACCTAAATTTCGCTCTATTTTGGTTAATGAAGAGATGAAGGCAGATTTCAAGTTTCTTTAAAGAGATATTATACATATTACACATGTAATTCATCTCATTAGTTTTTTTCCATGAAAATGCTATTGTAAAATTAAGTACAATGTACCATTTAAGTACTTCCTGTTGAATTACTGTGGAAACATTTTTATTCTGTTTCTGTTCAAACATAACACAATATTACAAGTATAAAAAAGCAACATTTTATTAATTATAAATAAGCATATGAATAAATATTAAAAAGTTTATTAATTTAGACAATTTATATCCACCAAATCTTTGAAGCGAGTGAGACATATGTATAAATAAGAATAAAACTTTTTTTCGCTTCCCATTCCCTATATTTCTTTTGTCAAGTATAACTATTTCTTTTGTTTCCTGAGATTAACATCTTACGAGTGTTATTAATAAATTTCATGAAATTTTCTGAGAGTCTTACATTTTATTCCAAAGATATAAAAAATTTTATTTAATTATTTTGCAGTATTTTCTCGATCTCTGAAAAATTCAAATACTTTTTAATTTTCAAATTCAAATAAATGCATTTATGTATTTTAACATAGATTATGTTCCACGGAAGCGCTACTAATTGAAAACAAGAAATAAAGAAATACATGGTTGCTGAGATATTACACATTAAAAAGGTTTAAAATTACAACCCTCAAAACAAATGGAGAAATTATAACACGTTTATTTTATCTAGAACATGAAACATTTCTTAAACACGCAACTTAAATTATATTCGTGACATATAATTTGTTCTATGCATGTCTTATTTTATGTATCAGGTATATAATCTGTTATTATATTCATATTAAATTCTTACAAATTTACCGTACAATATAGGTTATTTGACAAGATAATAAATCCAGATTGACCTCTATATCCTGCAATGTTGTTTTGTTATTTGTAATCATGTACTTACCATAAAAATTGGATATTTAGCATAAAACTATATCATTGTTTCGCAAAATGTTATTTCCAAATGAAAATTAATTTATTCCCGTATGTGAACATTTAAAATGAGTTTTTAAAATAGCAGTCGTCTATACGTCGTTTAAAAGCTGAAAAGGAAAATTACATGCAAAATATAAGCATAATACAAAATCTCACTTTCTTGTAGCCTTAGAATATATTGAGAAAGAAATGTTTTTTCATGTTCCTAATCAAAAATCAATATATTTTTAAAAAGTATCTTGCAAAAGAATTTATCAAAAAAGATTATATAATTAATTTCTTCTTTTTCTTTCTAATTAGAAGCAAGAGCAGTTAACGCAAAAATTAAAATAGCAATTAAAAAAGCAATGAAGATTAAATAATATTACTTGCATCTGATGAGATAAAACACCCAAAAAGCATTTGTTAATAGTAACCTTCTAAAAATGAGGAATAAATCTCATATAATTTATGTTTCTAGTGCAATTATTCAGTGATTATAAATTACCAAAAAATGTTGAGGAAATGTAATGAGTTTCGGATCATTTTGAAGTTCCAATATTATGGAAAACTAAAAGATGGTTCGAAACGTAGCAATTTTCTTAAATTAGCTAACTTTACACATAAATATCTATATCTTAAGTGAAAAGTTAATTTTTTTTTCACGCACTGAAGTACCAGAAGTCATGAGTAGTATAAAAATCAGGGAACCTTCTTTTTCACGAACTCGATGTGGGATTAATTCAGTAAACCGTCGGAAATCTCTTGTAGAAATATTTAGTGATGCTGTCTGTATAACGTCCGTGATTGCAAAAGTGGATTCAGGATTTTGTGCGGAAATTGACCTTTCGATAATGTCTCATCTATGGTAGCTGGGATTCATGGATGATTTAAGTTGCAAAATCATTCGCTGAAATTGTCCAGAATGTTCCTGATACCGATCCGGAACTATTTTGGCGCTTTTTCAACTTAGGAAACTCTATTGTTACTTAGAAAACTCTATTGCTGTTTGAGTCCATGAATAGTCTTCAAGAAGTTGAACATAATAATTTCCAGTCAAGGATAGGTTTCAGTGAAACTAGAGGAGCCAGTCCACGACATGCAAAAACAGTACACGCTATTACGGAACCACCACAAAGCTGTTGAGAACAGCATCTATCGGGTAGTGGTTGCTATGATACATTCAAAATGTACCATATTAAGTAGAATCGAGATTCATGTAATCAAGTAACGTTTTTCCAGTCACCTGGGGTCCAAGCGAAATGCTCACGATTCCAGCAGAGACGCTTCATGGAAAAGCGTGTTGTTGGTGAAGACATCCGAGCCTACCATTTCTCATCAACACCAAATTTTGCAACAGTATCCTCTCGGACACGACTGTAATACACCGCATAGTTGTATCTATATTCTGACGCAATGTTGCCTGTCTAGTAACACTGACTACACTTCGCAGACTTCGCTGGTCTCAGTCATTAAATAGACGCGGTCGTATGGAGAGGGGAGAGGCAATACCTGAAATTATATATTCTCAGCATTCTTGACACTATGGATCGGTTAATGCTGAATTTTCTAACAGGTTTTGAAATAAAATAGCCCTACCAGTATCCCACTTTCAAAGTCTGTTGATTTCCAACGTGCGGCCGCAATATATGATATATATATATATATATACATATATATATATATATATATATATATATATATATATATATATATATATATATATATATATATATATATTAAATTTTACAAATTGTTTCAAATTCCATATTTATAATTCTTGATATTCTGATTTTTTATCTACTTTATCTTATATACAGGGTGCCCACTAAAGTCCCTTGCCACCCTTTTAACTTAACTTGGAATGGCTGCTGCTATATTCATAAAAATAGTGTCTTGGTACAGTAAAATAGCTATGTGCTACTGAATGAAATAACCAACGGTACCACCTGGTGGAAAACTACGGAGTTAGCAATCTTATCTCGAAAACAGAACAAGACAGGGAGAAAAAGTGATTTACAAAGTTATAGAGTTCCTCAATTTAGTATGAAAAGACACCTTGTGGATATTAATGTGAAGAACAGAAAGGCTAAAACGAGCATCCGCAATACCAAAGCGATACCACTGTGATATCATTGCGATACCACATTGCGGTGTTGTGTTTTGCCCGAAAGATAATCCTTTCTCCTTCCGTTCAAGTTTCATGACGTCACAGTGTAGGAAATCGCGAAGAAATAAATGTTTGTTTTAGCCGTTCTATTTTTCGTATTGATATCCACAAGGTGTCTTTTCGAACAAAATCGATGAAGCTCAATAACTTTGTGCATCACTTCCCCCTCTTCTTGTTCCGTTTTCGAGATAGGACTGCTAACTCCGCAGTTTTATATATATATAAATTAAAAGCAAAACTCAAATAGTACACAAATTACAACATATAACAACAATCCAATACAAAATTAATATTATTATTAGATTTAAAAAAAACTAAATATTTTTAAGAAATCATTTAAAAACAGATTAATATTTATGCGAATCATATAAAAAAACTTTTTAGAGCAAACTAAAATTTAAAATCAAATATATATATATATATATATATATATATATATATATATATATATATATTGAAGAACCAGAAAATTTTCAAGAGAAAGTCAAGTGAAAGAAAAGCAAACATTTAGAATAATAAAAATAATGAAATTAATAGTGTTCCATAGGAGTGGAATAATGTGTATTTATATCAGTAATTACTGATCAAACCATCATACTTCTGTGAATTACATCGCAAAAAATATGGTAATAAATGGTATTTTTCATACACATTTTATATAATATATATAATATATAAAGTTATAAATCAGAAAAGTAAAAATAAATAAATAAATAAATAAACACACGTATGCCTACACACACAGAGAGACACATATATTAGATTGATTTTTTTCTGAAGAAACATAATGCAGGAGTTTCTTATGTTAAATATAAATGATATTATTTCCTACGCATATTGTTGCATAATTGCCTGTTAATTTGTTTAAGAGAACAAAACATCACAACATTATAAGCAGTGTTTGATACATCTTTTTTGTATTATAGGCTCAAGCTTTGATTAACTTCAAGCCGAAAAATAAATCTGAGACGTAAGTTATTTTGTTATAATTTCTTAAATATTTCGAATAATAAATAATCTTTAAAGGTTTTTCTAAGAAAAGCCATTTTTTCCTGTTGCCTATTCATTTAGTAATTACATAATAATTACGAAGCGAAATGTAATGAAGACAACAATCTGTATTTTCGTAAGAGAATATGTAACAAAATAACGCTCTTACATGATTTACCTATAGTAATTTTCATTAATCCTTCATCATAAGGATATTTTGAAACATTCAAGAGCAATTTGTTATTTACACAGGTTGAAGTCTTAGTTCTTTTTGATGTAAATTTTGTTTTTATTTAATAATCTCAATTTTGAAAACTGTACAGTAGCGCTTAAAAAATATTTTGACAACGTAAATATTGTGTTCAGCTTAAGTGTATTAATTATTCTTAAGAAGAAGTTTTACATCATTTTATTGTCTACAAATTTACTTATTTGTCTTTTTATGAAAAGTCTGCTAATTTTATATCTTTATTATTTACTTCTGATATTTCAAGTTTGAGCGATTCAAAAATAATTTGATCAGATTAATTAACTTAAGGGAAATATTTTTTTCTTTTTACTATTAATTTTTAAAGTTTACTTATTATCTAGTGCTTAAATGAAGATTAGGAAGAGTAACAAATATCCCATGATATCAAAAATCATGTTAGTAGTTAATTATTTGCAAAAAAAGTGTTCTCAAAATGATGCTTCTCAAAAATTCGGATTATGTAAATATTCAGAATCATAATTTTAAGCAACAATAAGGAATTTCTGATAAGCTAAGACGTGGTCGACATAAAAAAAAACTTCAAATCGAATTGAAGGAATGATATAAAAAGTTATTTATAAAAAAAAACAGAATGACCCAAATAGAACTTACTAAAATAACTCTCTAGAACTGGACTAATCGGAAATGGAGTAAAGTTCTTTTCATTAATGTAAGTATGTACAATTTATTTTCCTCAGATGGTATTAAATGACATACATCTTCCGAAAAATGAAATGAGTAATCCATGATATTTTGTTCCCATTGTGAAACATGGTGTATGTTATGGTGTAGGAATATCTTTCCTCTAAAAGTGTTTAGCCATTTTGTCGAATAAATGACATTATGGATTACTTGCACAATTACATGGATCTTTGCACAAAACTATGCTAGGAAAAACATGGTCCCAAAGGTTATAAATAGTATATGGCGAAAAACTGTTAACTCTAGGGGCATTCGTAAACTTTTACATCGTGAAAAATTCTAAGTTATAGAATGACTGAATCAATGAAGAAAAAAGTCAGAATCACACAAGATGAAACTAGAGTGACCAGGTTTTTCTTAATTAACAAAATGAGTTCGCAAGCTCTTGTCTCAAAAGTACTCAAACGAAATAACAGATTAATAAGGATTAGAAGTAATTTGTAAATATTATAATCGGAATGGCACATATGATGGCTAAAGCTCAAACTTTTATTAAATTTTTCAAAATAAAATTGCATTACATATTGAATCTGTTTATATACCTGCTTATATACCTAAATATGCTACCTTTGTTCTTAACAAAGAAGTTAATTACAAAATTAGAAAAAAAATTAAAGATTTTGGAACATTTTGACGGCGAAGTCAATCAGTTAACACCATTCAACCCTGGCAATCATTGATCAAAACGAACGCAATTATCAATAGATGCCATAAATCTGATCAAATAAAGAAATGAAAATATCTCAATTTATCATCTTACTTTTAGTAGTTAACAGTTCATTTGTCGCTTTTGCTAGGTATTTGCAGAAAATTAGTTCATTTCAACTTCAAGGTATGATTAGTTTTGTTGTAAACACACAATCGCACGCACGCAAGGACAACTAATGTTTTTTTTCGGGGGGGGGGGATTGAATTCAAATTTTTTTTACCTCATTACTTTCTTGCAATGAATATTATAATTAGACTAAACTTTAAGTAAAAGTTACGGTTATTAATTGAAACAAAACATTTTGTATGTAATCAGTGCTTAATGAATATGTTTACATTGTGCAGAGGCATACATTTAGTGAGAAAATAGCTGGTGAGTCATTTGTTCTAGACACTATTGGGAAACTATGAGAACTGTCACAAGTGTTACATCTAAGTAAACCTTCAGATGTGATATAGAATATTTTAGAGAAAGTGGTATTACCTCAGATGGTGTGTGTGTGTGGGGGGGGGTGAGGTGACCTAAATGATGGGATTTGTTATTCATATATAATTTTAGAGCTTACGGGGTTTTCCAAGAAAATTAATTGAGAAATTAAATTTATTATATATATACTCAAGAGCCAAGACATTATGACCACCAGTCAATAACGAGTTGGCCCACCTTTGGCGCGCAACACAGCTTCAACCCGCCTTGGCATGGATGCCACAAGTCCTTGGTAGATGACCGGAGACAGATTGTACCAGATGTTTAAGCAAAGATCACACAAATCCGAGATATTGCGAATTGGTGGTCTTTGAACTCTGAGCTGTCGTCCCATGACATCCCAAATGTGTTCTATCGGATTGAGATTCGGTGAGTTAGGCGGCCAGGACATTAATTGGTATTCAGCGTCATGATCCTGGAACCACTCCAACACAATTTTAACCTTGTGACACGGGACGTTTTCCTGTTGGAACATTTCCATCTCCAGCTGGAAAAACAGAGGCCATGTAAGGGTGCAACTGGTCCGCAATGATGTTCAGATACCCTGTAGCATTCATGGTCTGCTCTAACACAACCACGGGTCCCAGAGATGCCCAAGAGAAGTGAAGTGAAGATATCTCAAGAAGGGATTGGCCAGCGTGTTCCCCTGATTTAAATCCCATCGAACGCGTGTGAGGTGCTTTGAAGAGACAACTGGTAGCAAGACCGAATCCTCCTGAGAACATCAGGCAGCTGAAACAGATGATCCTTTAAGAGTGGCAACTCTTACTCTCACGAATTGCTGGATAATTTGGTATCGAGTATGAACAGATGTTGTCATGCAACCATTCTAGTTTGGAGAGGTCATATTCCTTATTATGGGATTTTTGTTTGTTTTTCTTCATGGCTAGACAAAGTTTTTTACTAATACCATTCCGTCAACAAAGCCATTTTATGCTTTGTTCCATAATGTATGTGTACAATTCTTTTTTTGGCTACTATGCTTTCATCAACCTTTAAGTGTTGTATTGTACCTTTGTGATGTGAATTTTATGTCACTCAATTAATTTTTTTGGTATTACAACACAATATAGAAAGTTGCTTAAGTTTTCCACATGAGTATATATATACTTTACTCCCATATGTCCCTTTTCTTGAGCATTTATAATTTTTATAGTCTGCATACTTTCAGGAATTCTATTACTTCTTTATCGTCAACAAACTTATAAAGAATTCTATTACATTTATAATAGTCATCATAACTTGATATTTTCAAAAGGATTTTAATTTTTTTTTTATTTTTCTGTCCTCGTTCTGAGCTAATTTGAGTTTAGGAGAAACATTTTCCCATAGAAATACAAAACATAATATTAGAGGATATACTAGAAGAGTTAATTTGAGACATTTTTGAAACAGATCGGTGTTCTATTACATAATTAAAGCCTTCTTCTAATAAAGCCCATAGAACAGCTTGACTTGACAAGCATCTTTTATCTAAGGTTTTCTGAAACGCTAAGCAGTTTGTTGCAATTTTCAAGGACATTACTAGTAAATAAATTTGGAATTTCTTATCAGTTCTTATGCCAACGAGAACCATAAGTTCGTCATTGGAATATTTCTTTTCTGTGTCTGTGATCTTTCTACTCATGTAATATATTGGATGAAAATTATTGTCGTTTGAAGATCTTTAAAATAAAATTGCACCATACCCATCCAGCCTATCATCTTAACTTCATAATTTGTATTATATATTCCCTAAACAGAGGATTCAGAGAGAGTTCCATTTTCAGCTTATTAAAAGTATTTTTCTCTTCCTCGTTGAATCTAAATTTACAATCCTTTTTCAAAAGATCATTAAGAGGTATAGCAATAAGTGGATATTCAGGAATAAATTTTTTAAAATATCTGGTTAGGCCTAAAAATCTTTGGATATGCTTCGAATTAGTCGGTTCAGGAACAGCTTTGGTTTTTAAGGTATCCGTGCACCTTTAAAACGTCATTTTTGTTAAAATTTTTGATTTTCTAGCGTCATATTATTTTAAAATTTAATACTTTTTTTCTCTTTCCAATAGTGTTTAAATTTTGCTTGTATCTTATATAAAACTTAAGTTATAGGCCTTTGAATTTTACGCTGTAGTTAATGTTTGAAACCAGAAGTGCCCATCTGTGTGCAGATAGGAAGTTGAAAAAAATGCTTACTTACATTTTTATTTTTCAAAATATCGTTTACATTTACAATGGTACAAAATAAACAAATTTTAAAATATGAATCTGAATTTCTAGAATGTTTAAAAATATATATGGTAATAGATTTTTAAATATATTTTAATATAGAATCTGGCAAGAAAATAGAAGTGTTTTTTATTGTTTGTTTACATCAGTTTTGGTTTCTTAGCTCACTGTTATAAGTTCCTGTTTAAGCTTTTTTATTGCTGAAAACTTCAATTATTTTCATTTAAAATGGGCAATGCTAAACGAAGAATCAGTGATAAAGGAAACGCCAATTTCATGGTAATGGCTTTATTAAAAATGATTCCAAAATTAGTAATGAAACATCTAACGCCAGTGTTTCAAAGTTGATCGTTTCTGTTATTTTTGATGAAGAAATTGCAGGGTATGAAAATAAACCAGAAACTGGCAATCGATTAATTGATGTAGAACTCCTCCAATGTTCCATTTTACAATTTTGTTGTCCCAAATACTTCTACGAAGGTTTACTGTTACGTGAAGATTATAGATATGGATTGTGCTCAAGTTTTGCTGTAAAATGTAAACACTGCGACTTTTGCACAGGATTTTCCAGTTGAAAGGAAATATTAAGCTATCCTGAGGTAAATGTAAGATTTATTTATGACATGCGACAAATTGGTAAAAGTTTTTCTGATGCATATAAATTATATGCTACGTTAAATTTACCCAGGCTCAGTAAAACTGCATTCACTACTCATGAGAGTGAAATTATGTAGGTGATTTCAGAAGTAGGTGAACTGTCTATGCAAAAGGCAGCTAATGAAATTTTGGTTATGCATTCTTCAAAAAATAAAATAGCTGAATGCTGTGTTTCAGTCAAAGGAATATGGCAGCATAGAGGTTACACTTTTATGTTATAAATGGGTGTGTTGCTGCATTATCAATTGATACTAATAAAGTAGAGGACATTGAAAAAATGTCGTCATATTGTCTGACTTGCAGAAAGATTTCAAAAATGTCTAAATGCATCGAATCTGAAACACTTGAAGCAGATCATGTGTACCAATGCAATTTTAAAAGTTCCGAGTTAATAATGGAAGCTGTTGGGCCTGACAGAATCTTCAAACGATCAATTGTCAAACGAGGCCTTAAATATTCATACTATTATGGTGACGAGGATTCAAAAGGATTCATCAGCTTAGAATACACATATGGGAAAGATAGCGTCTCTATACTGGAGGGCATAGGATATGTTCAGAAAAGATCCAGTACCAGATTGCGTAAACTGAAATCTGAAAATAAAAGTTTATCTGGTAATGATAAACTTACCGATGATTTTATAGACAGATTGTAAAACTACTGAGGGATTGGTGTGCGTAGTAATGTAGGCAACTTACTCAAACTTCAACAAAATGTTATTGAGGCCTTATACCATTGTTCATCGAGTGGTAAAAAAACCAATGATAAACCATCAGGAAAAATAGTAGGAAAAGTAGCTGGTGTTAGTATAACGGGCACTATCATGCGGCAACAAGCACAAAGATAAATATCAGAGCTTATAAAATGCAATATTAAATATGATTAAACCTACATATTTAGAACTATGTTCTAAAGAACTTTTGTCAAAGAGCCAATTCTTATTTCATTAGCTTATAATATACTCTATAACAAAAAAAAAAAAAAGAAAGAAAGAAAAAAAGAAGAAGAAGCACCAAGAAGGAATTTCCCGACTGTAATAAAATTTCGTATGCAAAAACATTTGGACCGAACATGTAAATGATTAAAATTTGGTGTCTAATGAATAAATAACGGGAGCTGCGCACTCAGCAGGTATATATAAAAAGCGATTCTTAATCTGATGGTCAAATTTTCTGTTGCTTTGTAATTTAGGAAACCTTTCAACGACCGAAAAAATGCCTCGCCGCAGAATTCAAGCTCATTATGAACAACTGTCAGAGTTTGAAAGAGGCCGTTTCATTGAATTGAAAGAGGCAGGTTGGACAAATCGGAGAATCGTTCGTCATATGGGTTGAAATGATGAGACGATTAGAAGATGCTGGCAAGAATGGGTAGACAATGGCAGATTTCAGCGTCATGTTGATAGCAGCCGACCTAGGGCCACAGCAGATCGGGAGGACCGAGTGATTGTCAGATCAGCTGTCACAGTGCCTGATTCATCGTTATTAACCATCAGACGTGCGACCCGCACACAAGTGTCCACCCTGACCATTCACAGACGGCTGATAGAGCGAAATCTACGCTCATACCGACCGCTACGCCACCTGCCACTCACGCCTGCACACTCTCGAGCCTGATTACAATGGTGCTTGGCTCGATCAGGTTGGAAGTATGGGACGCATAGTGTTTAGTGATGAATCCCGTTTCCGAATGTGTCCAGACGAAATGAAATGTGTGTCGTCGAAGACGTGTCTGGAGACGTTCGGGACAGTGTGCCGATCCTGTTTTCACTATTGCACACCCCACAGGCCCTCAACCAGGAGTTATGGTCTGGGGTACCATTTACCTTGATAGCAGGACCCCTTTGGTCGTCATTAGAGGCACACTTACAGCACAACGGTACGTCGACGACATTCTGAGACCTGTTTTGCTACCGTTCCTTTTGCACTACTGTGGTCTTATTTTTCAGCAAGATAATGCCAGACTACATACGATACGTGTTGCTATGAGCTGTCTTATAGCTTGTCAAACACTTTTTTGGCCAGCCAAATCTCTCTCCAATCGAGCATATCTGGGATATGATGGGAAGGCAACTGCATCTTCCATGGATTGTTGATGGCCTGACCCGACATTTGGAGCAAATTTGGTAATAAATACCGCAGGAGACCATCAGGGCGCTTCGCTCTATGCCACGTCGTTTGGCAGCTTGCATCCATTCTAGAGGTGGGTCAACACGTTATAAAGCTCGTTACTTTATGACTATGTAACTCTGAAATAAATCATTAAATTTTTCTGAAATTTTAATCATTTTCTATTCTGTACATAATTTTCGTATCCGCCAATTTTTTCTCTATTTATTCTGAGACATTTTATAAGCCATATTCTTATAAGTGCGAAATTTATATGAATGTCCTTTACCTCCACAATTGAAACAAAATTTAGTATTTTGATCATAATTACTTTTCATTTATGATTCACAAAAGTATTGGATTTTTGTTCTTTTTTTTATTAAAGTTACATTTACCTTTCATAAAATAATTTTTGATAACTTCATAAACTTTAAGTTTTCTTGAAACTCGCGTAAGTCTTTGTTTTCGTACAAAAATAATTTATTTTCAAGCTTATCATTAATACCTTTTTATATATAGCTCAATTAATGTGAAATATTCAATTCCTTTACGATTACCCAACTCTTTCATTTAAAATAATATTCCTGTCAAATTAAACTTTTTAGCAGTGCATTTACATTGCTCAAATCAAACAAAAATGCTTTTATGTCACTCGCCATTAAATGGATAAATAACACTTTAAATATCAAAGAAACTTGTAGCGATGATTGGATTATGATTAAAAATACTGGTACATTGCCATTCTTCAAAGAGCTTTGATGACTCTTTAATGCTATAAATTCATACGAAAGAATTTTGTTTTGCCTCTTGTTCATTTTTTCTTTCTGGTACAGATTAGTCTGAATTTTGAATATTTTGATAGAGAAAAAAAAAGCTAACAACCCTTAATAATACTAATAATCGCTCTCTCATTTCAGTTTTGGTTCTGTAGAATGGAATATTCAGAATATTACAGATAGTAATAAGCTTATTTAAAGAAAAAGTACATCAATAGTTTTTTTTTAAAAAAAAAAGTTAGATTTAAAATTAGTCATATACTGCGAATTCGAAACCGGTAAAGTTTCGGATTTTTTCCTTATTTTTTGGTATTATCATCTGCATCAAAGATAATCTTATGTAAAAAAAAATTTCCCCATTCTGCAGATTTTCAGTACATTGCATACCTCAATAATTTCGCTAATCGTCATTTCTAAATTAACAAAATTAGAATGAAGTTGACTCACGTACCTCGCACTCTTCAATAAAATTCCTTATAGATACAAAATATTATAGATTTTACCAATAAGCGACTCATTATAAAATTAAATCAAATCTCTCCTTCGTCAATCCAAATGCAGATTTTTGTTTTACATCTTCATTCATGCGATGCTTCAGACATTTGTGGAACTCCTAAGTTATTGTTTAGGATGGTTGAATACACAAAATCATTAACAACATTTAATTAAAATACCATGGACAAAATATTCACAAACATAAAACAAAGTTGAATCATCGTTTACAATTTAAATTCTACGTTATCCTTTTGATCTCTTTAAGTCTTTACCTCGACACTGGTGTGGTGCAGCACTAGTGCCATTGGTTCGCCATCCCTGCTCTAGAACCTTTAATCCAGCAACTAGTAACGGTAGAGGAGAACCGAGATGTTTTACTTGCAACAAGAGATTGTCACGTCGTAAGAGATTGTCCCTTTCCATGTACATTATGTGGGGAGTCGGGGCACACAAAAAAATATTGCACAAAAGATAAAAATGAGCCTAGAACGAATACTTTAAGAGTTTGTGACCGAGAGTCGTCTGCACCCAACAGATACTTGAGAACCGCGCTCATAAATAACCACGAGGTCACTGCCCTTCTCGATATGGGATCTTCGAGTTGTTTACTGAAAGAATCAGTTGCAAACAACTTAGGGTTGAAAATTTCTCCCTGCAAGACGAATATATTTAACTTCGACAATCAGTTAAACCCTGTTTCTCAAAGTTTAGGGGCCACGGTTATAGATTTCCAAATAGAGGATGTTATGGGAAAGGATATTTATGTTTTAATCGTTCCGGACTCAACTCAACCAGTAGATTTAATAGTTGGTCGTCCATTTCTAGGCCTATCCTATATTGCTTATGCTAGAGTGGGCGAAAATTTACACATCAGTTAAGCAAAAGCCTGCTACCATTCGTTAAAGTAGTTAACGAATGGTTCATAAATTTAGATTGTATTGAAGAGGCGCTACGTATCGGATTAAAAGCTACTGAAGTTACCCAAATCTTAAGGAATAGTGTAAATTTTGTAAAAGTAAAAACAGAAGAAATAGACAATGGATTAATTATGATTCAAGAAAAGGAAGAAAATTTTAGCTGTTTATTAGAAATTAAGGAACTATTTTACCTATTGTCAATATTGGATATAAAGAAATAACATTAAAGGAAAACCAAAACGTAGGGAAAGCGGAATTAGTTGATGAAATTAATTCCAAATCTCATTCAGATTATATGAATGTTTTTAATAATAGCCAACCCATAGAACTTTACAGCGTTAGAGCAAATGAAATAAATGTAAGTCGATGCCCAATAACTTTGGAACAAACAAAATTTGATGAAAACTTAACGGAACAACAGCGACAAGATAATATTCGTTTATTGAATGAGTTCAGAGATTGTTTCGCATTAAATATATTGGAGTTAGGATGCACAAACTTAATGGAAATGGATATCAAGGAAATTGAAGGCTCGAAGCCGGTATGTATGAAGCCCTATCAAACAAGTGCCGCTGAAAGAGCAGCTATTAAAGATATCGTAAGCGAATGGAAAGAAAATGTCATAGTCTCAGAAACACGTTCACCTTATGCTAGTCCTGTTCTTCTTGTACGGAAAAAGACAGGTGAAAATCACTTAGTCATTAATTATAGACGTTTAAATAGCCAGAGGATAAAAGATAAATTTCCCCTACCAAAAATAGATGACTTATTAGAACAATTGTACGAGTGCAATCTATTTACAACATTAGACTTATCACATGGTTACCTCCAAATATTACCTTTAACAGAAGAAGCAAAATTAAAAACCGCTTTTATTACTCCAGATGAAACCGGACAATTTGAACGAATGATATTTGGTTTAACTAACGCCCCTGCAGAATTTCAAAGATTAATGTACCATACATTAGGAAACTTATGTAACAAAGACGTTTTATGTTATCTTGATGATGTCTTAGTCCCGGCGAAGACTTGACAAGAAATGATCGATAAATTGATTAAAATATTTGAAGCCTTACGCGCAGCCAAATTAACTTTAAAGTTATCAAAATGTGAATTTGAAAAACCGGAAGTGAAGTATTTAGGATTTATTATTAACAAACATGGAATTAAACCAGGAACAAGGAAATTTGCATGAAATTAGACGTTTTCTCGGAATAACAGGTTGTTTCAGAAGATTCATTCGAAATTACGCGTTTAAGGCCAAACCATTGATTCAATTGACAAAGAAAAATGTAAATTTTAAATGGGAAAAAGAGCAAGAACTATCGTTTATTACACTGAAAAACGAATTAGTAAAACAGCCCATCTTAGCCCTTTATAACCCCGAAGCAAAAGCTGAAGTTCACACGGATGCGAGCGCGGATGGAATTGCTGGCATATTACTGCAGCTTGAAAGTGATGACAAGTGGCATCTCGTTTATTGTGTTAGTAAGAAAATTACTGAGGCTGAAAGAAAATATCATTCAAGTAAATTAGAATTAATGGCGATCGTGTGGACATTAGAGCGACTCAGACAGTTCCTTTTGGGTATAAACTTTACAGTTGTAACCGATTGTCAGGCGTTAATTTATATGAATGCGAAAAGGTCAAGTAATCCCCAAATTCCTCGATGGAGCCTTCTTATACAAGAATATAGCTTTGAAGTTAAGCACAGGCCAGGTGTTAAAATGGCTCATGTTGATGCAAGGAGCAGAGCTCCTGTTTTGGAATCAGACGACACTATGACAAGTCTCATTGAGAGAAACTTTGAAGTATATCTGACCTTGAGTGAAGATGAACAAGTTCTGATTATTCAACATACTGACAAAGATTTAAGAACATTCATAGAAATTTTTAAAAAAGAAGAGTATGAGAGAACTACCGATGAAAAACAGCTGATAAGCAATTATGTTTTCAAAAGAAATAGATTATATCGAAGTATTAAGGGAAAGGAGAAACTACTTTACGTAATTCCAAAAAGTATGAGGAAAAGCACAGTTGTTAAATTTCATGATCTGATGGGACATTTTTCAGTTGATAGGACAGTGAACAAGATAAAGGAGTTGTACTGGTTTCCATACGGGAAACGATATTTAAGAAGATATATATCTATGTGCTTTGAATGTTTAGTTAACAAGATTCCAAGAGGTAAACAGCAGGGATTTTTACACCCAATTAAGCCGGGAAAAATACCTTTTTCACTTATACATATAGATCATCTGGGACCATTTGTGAAAAGTTCTCGAGGTAATGAAGATCTATTGGTCATCATTGACAACTTTACGGGATTCACCCGGCTTTATCCTGTTAAGAATACTTCCTCTCAAAACATATTAAAAGCCTTGAAAAATTTTGTCATATAATTCGGTTTACCTGATAGAATCATCAGTGACAGAGGTTCATGTTATACGTCGCGTCAATTCGAACAGTATTGCCTCGATAATGGAATAAATCATACCCTGAATTCTACACAACACCCCATGGGCAATGGAATGGTTGAACGAGCTAACAGAACTATCCTCTCTACTATAACAACAGCGATGGAGGATACCAGCCACAAGGATTGGGACTTGAAAATAAAAGAAACAGAAAGAAATTTGAACAATGCCGTTAACAATACAACTGATAAGACTCCATTTGAAATGTTGCATGGATATTCTCCGAGGTTCAATGATGGTCTACTTCGAAAAATTGCAGATAAGGACGCTGAAATATGGAATGACCCAAAAGAACTTCAAAGTGAAGCGCCTGGTGTGATTGAAAAGAAGCAACGAAAAATGAAGGAACATTAGACTCTCCCTGCCAAGGACTGAGGGGTAACCCCTAGGATGTGAAACACATACAAATAGACAACTAACGATGAAAGAAAATTTCCCCCACTTCTTTAACGAGAGGCCAGAGGAAGAAAGTACTGATTGGTGAGATGGTTCTAATTTCTCAAAATTATTTTTATAATCAGAGATTTTAATTTCAAAAAAGAACTATGAACTCTTTTCTTTTCTTTTTTTTTTAAAAAAAAAAATAGTGGAATTCATTGGGAAAGTTCATATGTGTGTTTTAGCTCTGCATTAATTTAATGGTTCTTATCTGAATTTAAAATTTGAAAAGTATTATTTTGATTAATTATAATCATTTATGAAACTAAAAAAATATATTTGTTAGGATTTAATATGATTCCTAGAATTGTGTTTTAATGATTGTATAATGTTAAAGAATTTTTTTTTATGTGAATCATTTTGAGACTTTGAAGTCAGTGAAAATCAAGCATTTCCTACACTATGATAATTAATAATTATTTGAAACATGAATTTGATATTTTTGATTTCTTCGGAATATCTTAAAGAATTTGAGTGTTGGTAATAGACATTTTTTATTTGTAAGATATAATTAATATTCTAAAAGTAATAAGTTCAATATTTTGACATGTGAATTTTATGTTTTATGTTTTGAATGATTTACAGATAATGAAGTAATTCTGTTTTTATGAAAGAAAAAGAATATTTTAAATTGTAGGATAACTAAGATTTTTTTTGAAGCTTTAAATTAGAATTACTACTTAATTGGAATTAAAGATAATTTGTAATGAAAATGTACGAGTAAGAGTGATGATTATGTAAAAGGATTTGTGTATGATTATTGATATTTAATATTTTAAGTGCTTGAGGAATTTAACAATTGATATTTTTATGTATGATTTTTATGATTTTAAAGTATAACCTTTTTTTTTAATGATTTGAAGTGCTTTAATCAAGATTTTTTATGAAGATTTTGTATTAATTGTAAACTTGTACAATTGGGACTATTGTATATATCAGGATTGGCCGAAATGTTATTTCCGTGCTTAAAACCCGCCTCTAGAGGGCGTTCTTTTGTAAAGGGGGGGGAGAGTTTGATACCACACGATCCCCTGAGACGAGACCTGACCGCATCTCTGAGTGGAGCTGTTGTAAGCGAGCGAGATGACACTCGTGTAAATAAATTGTAGTTGTTATACAACCTGATGAGTTTTTGTCTTAGAACAACTGCGAACTGTAATCTAATGATTATTAACTAAGTTAACAAAAAAAGTATAAGTAAAGAAAGTGTGTGCGTGTGAAGAAAAAGAAAAAAATATATATAATAAGATTAAATGCACAATATAATTTTCGACGTTACTTATGACCTCTTGCCAGCATTGTGATAATTTGTAAATTTCATTTTTTTTAAAAAAAATGTTGTGTTATTGTAGACGAAGAAGTTCGGGGTTGCTTCAGTTTTCCAATTTTTCCCTTCAAAACTTTTATGAGGAAGAGAAGCAGATGATAATAGGAAGGGTGGATGTGACAGAATTTCTGCGATTATCTGACGAGTCGCCAAAGCAGCAACATGGCGACGCACTCCCTACTGAACAACGCCGGACCACACATTTGCCGACTTCCGAATCGAGTTTTTCGTCAGGTTTCAAAAGCTCGTAATGCATTTGGAGATCCCACCCTATACATAGCTCATTCAATCTCAAACTTGGCTTATAAATGGAGAAAGCAGGTTGCTTACTGTGTACTTTTTTTCTTACGATGGCTCGCTCCGAAGGTAATCCGCTTTTCATCTGGTCCAACTGAAAAGCTCGTTTTTGTTTTGACCAAGCAGAGATGGGCATATGACGACTCGTTCATACTTCATATCATAAATTTTCTCAATTAACTCGCAAGGCATCTATCTGAAATATTTAGAGACCAATTCTAGTAATGACGGAAAAAATATCTTATAAGAAATATTATTAACTGTATAAAAAAATGTTGTCTTTTACATCACAAAAGGACAGAACTTTCATATACTTTTTGAAAATATTTATAAAATACGTGTATTTATTTTCCTTTCAGAAACGAAACATCAGTAAATCAACGAGACATGCTGAAACCCTTTTTGGACAGTTTAGGAGGCAAAGTTCGCCGTATTTTGTCTACTGCAGCACCAATACATAAAAATGTCCTCCAGTTTTGTACACAGGCTTTAGGCTGTGAGGTATAAATGTTATTATTTTGTTATCTATTTTTTGGTATTAGTAAGAAACATAAAATTTTTAAAAAAAATGAGAAAAAGTTAAAAGGATTTGTGTACGAATTAAAACGTAATTTTTGAAGCCATAAAATGAAATGTAAGGAAAAAAAATTTGTTACGTAGCGTAATTACAAGTTGCAAATTTATCCTGATAGAATGGGATCAATTGCATTGTGAATAACCTTATGGAAACAGTGTTCGAAATATATATTACCCCACAAACAAAATTTGTGGTATTATCAATATGAAATATAACTTCTAATGGTGAAAAGTCGTACTGTATATACATTTACTATCTGGTAGTGGCTGATTTCGAAAAGGTATTTAAAAGATAGAGTAATTTTAGTTTAGATAGGAGAGAATTTTTTGCTTAGAGATTTTTAGTGCTGTCTAATTGTGAAAAGTAATTTGATTTAAATTTTAAGTTTAAAAGTGTAGTGCACGAAGATGGTCTTAAGAGTTTCCGACCTTAAATTGAAAATGAAAGCACTTGTCAAGAAAAGCTAGAAAACGTGGTTGCGCATATTTTGAAAGGTACTCACCAAAATTTCAGCCGTTTTGGATGCGTTGTTGTTGTTTGACAATCGTTTGAGCGAATCGATGTGAGTGTGTTTTTGTGAAAATGGGGGGAAAATCGAGTATCAAGCTGTCATTAAATATTTGTTTTTGAAGGCGATACGCCTACTCAAATCAAAGATGAGTCAGACGCTGTGTACAGAGACTCGACAGCACTATTTACACCTGTGAAATTTCGAGCAGTTGAATTTAAACGTGGCCTAACCAGCTTGGCAGACGATGAACGTTCGGGAAGTCCAAAAACTGTAAACACTAACAATATCATTGCTAAAGTTTACCAAATAGTATTAGACGACCGTCGAATTAAAGTGAAAGAGATATGAATATGTCTCAAGAACGTGTTTGTCACATATGAAATCAAATATTAGGCATGAAAAACCTGTTAGCCCTTTGGGTGCCATGTTTGCTCACGTTAGACCAAAAATTGTGTTCAAATGAACATTTGCAGCGCTGTGTTGGTGCAGTTTAGGCGCAATAAATCAGAGTCTTGGGGCCGATTAATTATTGTAGATGAAACTTGGATACACCATTATACGTCCGAAAAAAAAATCAAAACAGTAGACTGCGAAGAGGGAATCGTCTCCGAAAAAAGCATATATATATATATATATATATATATATATATATATACTATTCGAATGAGTTAAAGAGATGGGAGGATCGCTGGGAAAAGTGTGTAAACTTACAAGGAGACTATGTTGAAAAATAAATTTAAAGAAAACATGTCTTGTATCATTGTTAGGTCGGAAACCTTCCAAACCGCCATTGTAAGCTTGCGAATTTTGTGTAATCAATTCGAGTCAACTCAATGTATAAGTAACTGAAAGTTTAAAGTTTCCTTTGCAGCAGTTTCTACCACATCTCTTAAATATAAAGAATAAATAGTTTGTTTACTTTTGGCCCGTACTTTATATCCGAGTGACAGCGTATTATCGCTGCATAAGTTGGAATATATGAAGTATAAAAAAACTCATTATTGTTCTTTTGCAATTCCAACGATAACTAACAAATTAAGAATACATTCATATGCATAATGTTTCAAAATACTTAATATTTTATTCGTTTGTTAGTACTAATGTCTTTTTTTTTCAGAACACGCCACTTAACACATCGATCAATAACTCCCGAGTCTAACATTGAAAACAACATTTTTTTTGCAATTTTTTTTTTTTATTCATCAACATAACACCTTTTGTTAATCACCTTTTAGGGTGATACAATCGTTCCAACGCTTTTCCAAATCTTTTTTTTTTTTTCGCAAGAAATCTTTTTTGTTGCGAGTAAATAGCGATAAACAGCTTTCTGAATCATCGACTCGTTGCTGTTTTTGTTCCATCGAAAGCAATCGCGGTTCCCACTTGGAAAAAACCTTTTTCACTTCACTTCAAAAAACCTTTTTCAGTAAATACACTTCCATATGATATCTGTGTCATCTCAGCAATCTCACGGAGCTTCACTTTACGATCTTTCATTATAATTTTTGTCACTTCACTCACATTTTCCGGTGTAACGGCTTCCACAGGTCTACCCGAGCTTTCCGCGTCATTTGTGTCGGTACGACCACGTTTAAACTCGGCAAACCACCGACAAATCGTTGCTTTTGATGGACAAGAGTCCGGGTAACATTTTTCAATCCATTGTTTCGCTTGCACGGTGTTTTTACCCATTAAAAAACAATGTTTTATCAGAACACGAAACTCGGTTTTTTCCATTTTTTAAACAAACTACAAAACGACTTTACTCCAACCTCGATAACTCAGCTGTTTCTGGTCCGATCGACTTAAAATTTTGACACGTTTCAAGCAAAGGTTAGTACTCTAGAAAAACCTGGTTACTGGTTTACTACGAGCGCCATCTCTGGGTTAGTCTCGGGAGTTATTGATTGATGTGTTATGACACTATAATGAATGTAACTCAATAAAATTTAACAATTGAATATACTAACTTAGGAAAATAAATGTATTCAAGTATCGAAAAACATGCCGTAAGAAACTATTTAAAATAATATTAATTTTTCTAGAAAAAGGTTTAGTAAAATGTTTTTATTTTACGTGAGAATAATGTTGTTAAAGAAACATACTTACCAAAAACGAATATTAAAATAAGATAACGAGCAAAATGCTTGTAATAATGCTTCAGAAAAGGGATGAAATGAGCGTCTATTGCCAAATAAAAATTTAATTTACTTATTTAAGTTATCCTTTGTATTATGATATTTTCATAAGTATGTCATTTTAGTTAGAATTTATGTTGAGCGATTTTTAAGGATTGCTTCTTTTTTACTTTAAAACCTGGAGCTCTATAAATCTACTTAAAAAACTGAGAAATTATAATTTCTAAAGAAAAACACCATATTTGTTTTCAAATTTGACTATGAAACAAATAAAGTATCTTCTTGAAAGGGCACAAAAAACATCGAAGTTTCACTTTGCACTGTTACAGAACAAGCAAACTATCCTCATGTTTGATGATAACAGAAATTTTTGTACCAAAAGTTGCATATTATTGACATAATGAGAGCAACAATACAAAGAAAAAAAGGCTTGGTCTTGGAATGCTTTAAACTGAATTGGAAAATAAATTCTTCTTAAAAATTCTAATGAATCACTTAAACCATATTTCGAAAGGAACATGATTCAACGCACACACATTCCGGCTCAACAACGTATCTATCAATTTCATACAATTATTTAGTACTTTCCACAAAATTATTAAATGCGCACTGTCTCAAAAAATATATGTATCCAGAACAGTCACAAAATCTTATATGTATGTAGCGTATGAGGAGGTGAGGAAATAATTATAAATTCATTTCAAAAGACCCCGTTTTATTAAGAAAAAATTACACTTCACTAATCAGTAAAGCCATCTCTGGCAGCTATACAAGTCGAAGCACGATGTAACATTGAATCAATTATTTCGTATTTGACCCTCTGTAATAGATTCTGTCATACACTTTTCAATTGAACAGTTTGTTCAGTGGTAATCCGGGACGAATGCTGTCGTATTCGAAGCGCGTCCTGTATGTGCTCAATTGGTGAAAGATCTGGTGGCCGTACAGATCATAGGAATAAGACATATTCTGAAAGACATTGTTAGGAGTGTCGCACACTAAGAGGCCGAGCACTGCCTTGCATAGAAATAGCGCCTGAGCGACTTGATAGCATAGACAGTACAATCAAGTTTAAAATGTCGAGACGTAACTATAGGTTGTTTAATTGCCTCAAAGGACTGCTAGAAGTGATCGAGTGTCCCAACCAGTTATTTTTCACACTGTAACACCCTGAGTAATGACCGTATACTAAACGAAAAAAAAATGCTTGATTCGATCGCTGGCCTGCCCACTCTATACACGTGTGCATTAATCAAGAACACTCTTAATAGACTCCTGAATACAGTGTAAGCCAGTCGCTTCTGAGTATAGTTTCCCTTGATACTACCAGATGTCTTAAGGGTGTTAAAGGACGTCGAATCGATATTAGCGAAGTTGTTGGTGCTGATAGCCGCTCTTGTGATTGTACAACTCTCTTGCCCATTTGTGTCCCCCAGAAGTTCTGAGACTCCGTGATGATTAATTCTTCCATCCCTGATCTATAATTGCCATCACCGATCCATTACAATATGGCTCCTATAGAGGTGGATACAAAATTGACTGTTTGACCAGCCTTGTTCACTCAGACCCCTCTTAACCTATGAACTGTGAATACTGACACTAGATAGGTTCTAAAGGCCATCTCCATTTACATTATCGTGCATCCAAGCCGACAGTACCATTCAAATTCTCCTACAACGTAAATACACAAGATTTTAAGCAGTCTCTGCCATGCATCTCATATTCACATAGTCTCTTTATGCACGCTTCCCTGTGTCTCTTTGGATGCGCGCGCACACACACACACACACACGCACACACACACACACACACACACACACACACATATATATATATATATATATATGTATATATATTCAGACTGTAATATTAGTTGCTTACAGATGGAGGACAAAATAATATGAACACCTGTGAAATAATGGAAAATCTTTATTAATAAGGGATTGGACCACCATTTGACTGAAGTACAGATTTAATGCGAAGTGGCATAGATGGATAAAGATCATGGACAATATTTTAAGGAATATAAAGCCATTCCTCCTACAGAGCGGTCTCTATTTCCGAAAGGTTGGTTGGAGATGGAAATCGGGAACAAAGTTTCGACTCCAAATATTCCCATTAATGTTCAATAATTTTCAAGTCCGTAGACTGAGGGGACCAGGCAAGATGTTCAACTTCATCGTCGTGCTCTTCGAACCATGCTTGAACACACCTAGCACTGTGGATAGGGGCGTTGTTGTCTTGAAAAAGCGGTCGCTCTTCAGGGATTATAGTCTGGACAAAAAAGTGGACATGATCTCCTAGAATGCTTAGATAATAATTGGATTTGAATCTCCCTTGCAAGAGGTTCAAGACCGCGTCAATATATCGCACCCCATACCATAATGGAGCTACCCACATGCTTCACAGTCGGCAAGAGGCATTCAGGATTAAATGCTTCTCTGGGAGTTCTCCAGACATAAACGCATCCGGTCGTCTGAAATAGGGTGAATGACGATACATCTGACCGTCTTACCTGTTGCCAACGCTGTGGGGACCAACTTTTGTGATTTCTGCACCATTGGCGTCGCTTAAAAGCATTAGTTGCTGTCACCAAGGGCTTATGAATTGCCACTCTGCCATGAAAGTTCGCAGCATGAAGCTCCGTTTTGACAGTTTTTGTTGAAACGGGGTCTTAGAGGTGATTGTTCATTTCGAATGTTATTTCGAATAACGATTGCTTGTGCTTTTCGGTTACAATGGACTTCAAGACCCGTCTATCCCAATCAGCAAGTTTTGACTTTCGGTCACTGTTTGCTTTGAAGACGTCATCTTACATTCTTTCGTGTACGCAGTCATAACGGCTGATAACGTACTCCTTGCAAACCCCAAATGGTTTGCTGCTTCCGTAACCGATGCTTCACTTAAACGCGCTCCAACAATCATTCCTCTTAGGAACTCTGACAAGTCTGACATTTCAACTTATCACAGACAGTTCGATAGACGCATGCAGAAGGTTGAGAGACTCATACCTTCCTCTTCACGCTCACTAGGTGGCAGACTTCTGTTGCAGATGGCACGGCTGTACTGCAGGTGTGAAATACGTCATACCTTTTCACAGATGTTCGTATTATTTTGTCCACCATCTGTATAAGTAGATTTAATGAGGTGGTATTTTTTTCTCCTTTCTTCTCGATTCGTCATAGCAATATCTTGAACACCGATTGTTTTTCATTATCGAAAATATCTTTTAGGCGCATTACTTATGCTGTTTACGTTATATTCCGTAAAATGGAAAATGTAGAGAGCATTGGATAACCTAATAAGCTATTTCTAAGAAAATATATACATTATATTGATACATAGTTTGTTTCCTGTTTATTTATAATTTTGTCAAACATAAATTTCAAGAATTTCATCGAACAAGAGAGAATAAACTTCATTCGATGTTAATTATAAATGCTGTTGAAAATAAGGTAAATATTTGCCGCTTGTATTCATGCCTTTAGCATAATTTTCAAAACAGTTTAAATAGGTTCTGCTTATTAATACAATAACTAATTTAAAATTATTTCGTACATGTGCATGAATTTTAACACAGTCTTAAATCAACATAGTTTTTGATAACTTTCTTTTAGGTTATGGAAGCTTATGGGCAAACCGAAACTTGTGGTCCTGGTACCATGAGCAGATCTGATTCAACTCATGACGCTAGTGGTAGGTTGTTTTAATAAAATATGAAAAATAAATAACTTTTTATTTCACAGAAAGAAAGCAGCTATTTTGTCTATAATTTAAGCAAAGAGGAAAATAAGAAACTTTGGAAAAAAGTTGAATTTAGAATAAAAATAAATTTAATTTAACCCTGGCGAAAGAGGTCGTTTTCAATTAAGGATTATTAATTAATTTTCTATTTCATTTATTACATATGCTACCTATACGAAACAAAAATATTGTAAAATATCATTTGCCAGACTTATTCTTGTATTAGTTGGTATATTTGTTGTGTGTAAAAGTAAGAACAGATGTTACGTCAAAATTTGAGATTTATTTCCGGAATCATCCTTTTGTTCTTTCCCCCTACAACGTAAACACACAAGATTTTAAACGTTACATAAAAGCATAAATGCATTTAAAAACTCTTACAACATCTTGATATTTTAAAACCGCGCTGCGTATTGCCTCTAGTAAATCTTACAGTACATTCTCACTTTTTCCTATTATTTACACTAATCCGACATTCTACCGCAAAAACTACACCAAAAAACCATCACATTAATCGGCAACAAGAGCTGTAATTTACGAGCATGAGTGCAGTCTATCTTTTGTTGTTTAAGTTTTTACCGCAGCCAACTGTTTACCCCAATTGCACAATGGCGCGTTCATCCTATGATTGATGTGTCTATGAAATACGATGGCAACGAAATTGAAGATCAAGATCATGTACCAAAATTGTTGAGCCTTTCCGATTACCACGTAATGATGGAATTAAGTATCTAAAAGCTGAAATTAATTACATTGAGCGACAAGATATCTGCAGGAATTGGCATGTTGCAGATGGTGGTTCAAGTGTAGGATAGGTGCAATAAGAACTTCCACATAAAACTGAACAAGTTTAATTTTAACAAAATAGCAAATTAAAAATAGATATATTTTATTAGGCTATCTCCGCTTTCCACAACAAACACTTAGGCTTCTCGCCTGCCACAGTACTCTTCGCTTACAAGCAACGCCTTTTCTGAGCTCATCGCTTACAAGCAGCGCCCTCTAGCAGAATGACGGCACAATGACGTGAGAATTATGTAACACGACATAAGGATACTGCAACGATGGTGCAACCTGACAGAAAAAGCACTTGTCAGGAAAGCAGTCTACTGCAAAAAATTTCGTTATATCATCACAGTACTGAACATCTTACAAGAATTATCTGAAGTCTTTAACTTCAGATAATTCTGTGACATGTAGCTCATTTTTTCAATTAATTTCTTCTGTTTCATTGTAAAACATGATTATTAGGTTCGTAATGTATAAAATTGTGACATAGTTTCACATTTAAAATAGGAGTTTTCTTGATAATTTCCTATTATACGACATTATCGCTTATTTGATATTCTACCGGCCCGTTTATATCAAATAAGGGAGACTATTGTGTTATGAAATAGAAAAACAATCCCCCTATATATTAACGCAGTGTCTGCCAGCTTCGTCACGTATTGTTCTTGAAACTTTGAAATCAAAAAGTTGCTGAGTTTTGTAAGCCAGCGTATTATCACAAAATTTAAAAATGCAACGTCATTTTATTACAAATTACTTATTGTGGAGAAAGAACATGAAATAAAAAAAAAATTTCTTCCGAAATGAAAATTTTACTTCTTATTGTAACAATGCCCGTAGATTTGGAATTAGACTGTTACTTTAGCATGATCGAGAAATCCTTTTTTTAAAAAAAATAATACGCATTCTAATATATATTGAGTTGCTGAATTTGTTACAAATTTTTAAGAAAATCATTAATACTATATGTCTTAGGATTAACTGTTTTCAATTAAATTAATTTACAGTATTTAATTTTGTCACACGCTCAGCATAATGCCTCCTCAGATATCAACTCCAGGACCACCGTAACGGCCCCTTTTCGTGATGTTACTGGGATGAAACCCGACCTCTCTCCAAATCAACTGACGTTGAGAATCGTTTGTGGCACTGAAAGAACTCTCATACGTCAAGAGGACACGAGTATGTTGATGAAATGTCCAATTTTTGTGCTCCTTATACCACTTTAAATAGTGCCGACGTTGGTCAACTTTCAAAGGGATGCAACGTTCAGTAAACCGCGACACTTGTCGCACTGAGGCTGCACACAGTGGCTGAGCAATGACGCTTGCTGACTGGTATCGGTGTCTTTCGCCTGATATATCGGTCATCCACTGCAGTTGTTTTCCTAGAGTGAACCCCACCAACCTTTCTAACAGCTGGCCCTATGGTTTGGAAGGCTTTCAAGCGCGCGAAACGACACTTTTGTTGATTCCGAACTCTTCAGTTACACTGAAGCTACCTCTACCTAAACTACGCCCCTCTTGCAGCTTTCCGGTCCTTCTTCTACCTGTGAGGTCGTCCATGTTATTTCTTCTATCCATATTTCCCGAAAGAACTAACTTGCTGATAATGTCTTTCATTGCGCCTTCTTTCTTCCTTTTATTGTAATCTTGAGCTGCACGCGCCGACCGCACTCGTTTTGCGTACACTCACGTCGCCTATGACGTTTTGTTCCTGACATTTGCATATGCATCACCTCACCTTTCTACTGAATTGCGTGTTCATTATACTGATCGCAAAATCCCAAATCTTCATTATACTGATTTCAAAATTATTTCATGGATGCATACATACATACATTTATATATATATATATATATATATATATATATATATATATATATAGTAAAAACTTTATTTCTTCCAATCAAAATTCAAGAAAATTAATCCTCAAATTTAGGTAGTGTAGGTTCTCCTGTACCATGCAACATAGTGAAGCTTGTGGATGTACCGGAAATGGGATACTTTGCAAAAAATTCCGAAGGCGAGGTAAAGCTTATAATTTTTCCCCATTTTATTAAAATCATATATAAGATTAATGAAATTTTAATCGATACTTTTCTATCCATTCTGTACTATAGAAAACGTATGTATTATTATTAAAATGAAATAGTCTTTTAATATCAAAATATCGCTTGTATTTTTTTAAAATAAAAGACATTTTCTCTCGTATTTGTTGACAATTTATTGAATTTTAATTTATTTACTTCATTTTTTATGACAAGTTTGTGAATAATTGTCATGGATTTACGTGTATACATTAATTGTATATCTTTAAAAGATTTCTTGTACTGATATGAAAGAAATAATTACATTTTAATAAATGTACTTTTCATGATTACAACTACTTATGATTTTCATAACTATTTTTGATTAAATTAAAATTTAATTTATAATTATTATTTAATAGTTATATTCAATTGTACTTTTAATTAATTAGAGAAATATGGCATCCATTAATAATTTTGGGGAACACAATTGTTTTATTTAATTAATTCAAACATTAGTTAATTTAGACACTACTGTATAATAAGTTACGTTTTTTCTAACACTGATTTTTATGTTTACTTTTCTAATAAGCCAGTAAAAGCTTAACTACATCCATGAAAAAAAATTACTTCAGAATGATTTGTACTTTATCACTTTACAGTTAAATAAAGTTTTTGTTATTCGAATGAGAGGAAGTTATTTTTAGAGGGTTTTTTTCTACGCTCTGAAAACTCATTTACAGACTACAGATACAGAATATAGAAGATGTACAGGTGAATGACTATTAGAATATCGGATTGGAACAGCATATTGGAAAATATAATAGGATGTCGATACTCAGACAAACATTTCAGGTTTTAAACATTTTAATAAGAATTATTCATAAGTTTTAAAGAAGATTCTGACTTTCGAAACAAGGAAAATTGACCACATCTCGGAATTCTTGGAAGAAATATTTAGATACAAGTGAACATAAATTCTCAACGTATCGTAACTAATATTGAAATAATATAAACGTAATCGAGAAAAATTAAAAGATAGGATTATTATATCCAAAATAAATTGTGTAAGTTGTTAATGAATGTCCCATTTTTGACAACTGTATGTTTCAGATATATATTTTGAATTTATTTTTTGTTTTTGAGTTAAGAGATAAAACTCAACCCCATTTTCTTTAGGTATGTGTGAAAGGCTACAATGTATTTAAAGGTTATTTAAAGGATCCCATTCGAACGGCAGAAGTATTAGATGCAGAAGGGTGGCTGCACACGGGGGATATTGGAACGTGGTTGCCTGTAAGTATATATACTATCTCCAAAAGTTAAGCTACGGCCAGTATTTGACGCTCCCCACGTTAAAAGAACAAATAATAAAATCATGGTTTATATATCAGCGATAATCAGTAAGATCTTATGAAACAACTTCTCGAGCCTTTGTTTTTTAAGGAATTGGACACATATAGCAGTTGGGGGAAATTGCAAATATCTCACTTTTCGTGATTTAAGCGGAATTTTTAATGCTTGGTGATATTCAGTTGTTGGTTACTGAGATATTGTTGGTCATGTTTAAATTTCGCTAACCCAATTCGTTAAAAGGATGAGCAAATAGATAGATGAAAATGATGTTATCAAAATGTGATACTACTAGACGCCATACTGTGTTCCCCAAAATTATCCATAAGCTCAGGAATCAGTTTGAACCTGAACGTTTAGTACCAGGCGCATCTATTTTAGGTCCCCTACAGGTTAAAATTTCATCTTAAATATTTTGGCAGGAAGGAAGAGGCACGCTATACTGTGCTCCAGATTTTTGTGGAGCAGCAGAGACGACGATGTCTGCTACTACGGTGCACAAATAATCAAGGATTATCTGCATAACTTTTCCTTGTATGAGTCACTCTAAATCGATAAATTCATGTTTGGTTAAGGCATTTATAGAGGAGCATCGGTTTACTTTGGAGAGTGATTCAGATCCCTTTTGAGAGAACAAGGAATCGGATACTACCTATTTCTACAATTGTTGGAAGAAACAGTTTTCACGGAGTTTTGGGTGGTCACATTTACAGCTCCATTGTAGAACTCTATTAAATATCGGGACGAGTTCTTTGCTCTATATGCCATATGCCAACGCTATCGATGATGAATTTATCTTAACGATTCATCCCTTGAATTGATAATGGTTTTGACCTTTGATATTAATCCTCAGCTTCACTAAACTAAGCTTGTTGATTTTGAGGATCAAGGTTAAGAGCGAATTGAATTAGGGAAAATCCATGCATCGGCTTTGTCCATATTCCAATATCCAACAACTTCACAGAATGGATGTTACTGGTGCATTTCAAACAGAAACAGGTCAATTCCGTATTAAAACACATTTAATTTTTCCACAAAAATGGGAGATATATATTTTGTAATCACACAAATAGCAGATTTATTCAAACAACATAACTCTAGATTTGTGAAAAATACTTATTGTTAAATTGCAAAGTTTAATAAATAACAATTTAAAGCCCGATTCCTCCAAATTGCATGTTTTTATATTCGACTGTTTTCAAATGGGTCTCAAAAGACTGGTTGTTTCTTAATTTTTGGAGGTTAGTGCATCTTAACAAAAATAGTAGGTATTTTAATTTAACAGTATTTACATTTTCGCTTAGCAACTAGGGTTTTCTAAAATAACGACTTTCATTTATAAATTCTATCTGCATCTTTAAATTTAAAAAAATGTTCGAGGAACTATTATTTTAAAGATCAAGCAAAAGGTTAAACTTAATATGTTATGATTTGTGCACCATTTATGAAGTTCCATTCCAGCTTTTTGCATAATAACTATAAGTTGTTGCTGCAACTCTTGAGCCTCCTCTAAAGTTTGAGTTCCACATAGTACATCATCCATGTAAAAATTGTCACGCAACACAGGTGATGCAATGGGAAAATTATTCTCTTCATCAATGGATAATTATTTCAAAGTCCTCATTGCCAGATAAGGAGCACTCACAGTTCCATAAGTAACTGTAACTAATTCATAAGTTTTAGGTGACTCATTGGGAGTATCACTCCACAAAATTCGTTGAAGTTTGTGTTGACTGGGTTCTATGAGTATCATTCCATACATCATCTTCACATCGGCTGTCAAAGCATACACATGCTTTCTAAGCCCTATCATTATCGAAAATAAGTCATCTTGGATGACTCCACCATTGTACTGTAACGAGTTCAACGAATTACCATTAGTGGTCAATGTGGAACAGTTAAATACAACGCGCAATTTTGTACTTGTATTCTCGGGTCTTAACACTCCATGATGTGTGGCATAGTATACTACATCGGGTTCTCTTTCTTCCACCACTTCTCTCATGTGGCCAAGTTTCAAATATTCATTCATGAAGCTTTTGTATAACGTTAAATATTCAGTGCTCTGGATAAACGAGCCCACAGCGATTTGAGTCTTCTGAGAGCAATGCCCTTAGAATTTCCTAAACACGAAGGATCCTCTTTAAGGGGCATTATGACAATATACTTCCCTTCCTCATTTCTCCGATGTGTACGAGCAAAATGTTCCTCACAAATCGCGTGTTCATTACTTTTATATAATTCTGATTCGACACTTTCTATCTCCCAAAATTTCTTTAACGTTATATTTAAATCACCTTCTTGGATTAATCCGCAATGAACCTTGGTGTCACTAACTTGATCTACACTACCACTAGCCACATAACCAAACACTGTATTTTGTAAGAGCAAACGTGAATTTTGCGTATATATTTGTCCAGTCCTCAATAATTCATAAAAATTTTCTGCTCTTAATAAAATATCTATTTTTCCTGGGACATTAAAATTATAATCAGCTAACGAAATTGAATCTGAAATTTCAACATTAATATCAAGTATTGTTTGGGGAATTAAATCAGTAATTTTCCGAACTATTAACATTTTTAATTCTTTGTGAAAACTTTTCTTTTTATTCGCCATAGTAGTTCTAACGCATCCACTCACATTCATTGAAGAATAATTTAAACACGATATTAAAGTATTTATTTTTTCCTTTTTAAGTTGCAAACGATTAGCGCATTCTGAACTTATTAAACATGTTTGACTTCCAACATCTAACAGACACCTGGCTTCTGCCCAGTCATCATTTTTATTTTTAATCAAAACTCTAACAGTACTCAATAAAACATTTTTTTTTTGTTTTGCTCTTTGCAAAACTGCTAGCAACAATATTTTCATTGAGTTCGCAGGAAGGGAGGCAAACATTCATAAATTCCTCATTTTGACCTTCACGGGCAGACATTTTTTGAGATTTTTTTTTATTTCTATTTCAGGCTTGTCGACGTTTCTCGAAAAATGAATCATTTTATGATGTGGTTTTCCACAAAAGCACAGATTATTTATTTTAAGTATTTCAATGCGATCTTGAACTGATAGCATCCTAAATCGCGTACACAAATATAACGCATGCTTCTCATTTTTACACATAACACATTTATAGCTTTTTATTTCTGAAATAAACACTTTTGAAAACCCTTTCTGATACCCTGAATTATAAGGATTTTTTGTTTTATTTATTATTGGATATCTTTTACTTCCATTCATTAGATTTCTCTCTCGAAGAAAGATAAATATCAATTTCTCTCGCCAGTTGTTGCGGTTTAAAATACCCTTCACCCTCTTTTATTGCTATGCGCGTTTTCAGTTCTTTATCAAGGTCGCTAAATATTTTATCCGAAACAATCAATTCACATAACGATTAAAATCGCTTACTTTTCGCAATTGACAATAATATTCAAAATTAGCAGATAACCTCGACGCGAATTGTACAAAATTTTTGTTGGGTAATTTTTGCGCATTGCGAAATTGATTTAAACTCTCTAGCGAGGTGGGTTGGTATTCTTTTAATATTACAGATTTAAGTTTTTCATAATTATTGATATCCTCCTCTTTCATATAAACCATTAAATTTGATACCTTTTCTCCTAATATATTTAATAGTATTTCCGCTTTTAATTCTTCCGACACATTTTTTGTTTTAAATGCTTTTTCTATTGATTGGAAGAAAAGATTATAAGATTCTACTCGAGTACGCACAGAAATCGTTAAAGTTTTTACACTTTTAATTAGATTTTCAGTGCTTCTGTTTAAGGTATCTATGTCAGTTAACTTATCTTGACGAGTTTCTTTTTTAAGGTTTTCTAATTGTAATTCCTTTTCTAACTGAGCCAGTTTAATTTTCTCTGATTCTAATTTCATTATTTCTCTTTCCTTAATTGATTTCTTTTCCTCAATAACATAATCAACGATATTTTGAACGAATTCAATGTCATTAATATACAAATCACAATTTTCAATAATATTTCTTAAGTCAACAACTTTTACTCCATCAGGAATTATCAAGCCTAATTCCTCAGCAACGAGGGTTAACTCGTCTTTTTTTAATTTTCTAATTATAGACATGGTTTTTTTAAATTTCAGCAAAGAAAACACAATAGAAAAATTTCTCTCACTTAAAAAACATGATCGATGTTTTGCTTTAGTGCGGTCACTTCTGCACTGATGTGGCACTTTAATCCATAGAAAAATATCACAATATCACACTTAATCCGTATCACAAACTGAAGAATGTTCACTTCTATATTCACTGAAGAACACTTCTATTCACTAAACAAAATATAACACTTCGAAACTTTTGTTTCATACCGGTACTTGCTCTCCGGCGATTCGGACCACATGAATCTTTCACTACACAATATTAAAGTTCCATAGGTCATTTGCACAATAAAACACTTACTCAGTGGACTATATTAAATATATCTGTTTAATAATTCACAAAAGACACCTGCACATGGTGCCTTCACAGATAGCTCGTTCACTCGTATACACGATGAGCGCTTCCCGCTCTTCTCTCGGTTAGAATCAACAGTTACTAACTCCTTATTTACAGGTGGCGCGGTGATAGCGCATTAACAGATATGGTAATATAAAAATTCATCGGGCAGAAATTCCTATTTAGCATCACTATACTTTATTAAGGGACATCAAAGTTTCTCCTTGGCATTACTAAAATTAACGATTTTTATTGTTATTTAAAGTATTCAAAAAACAATTAGCCGTTGCATACCATAACTGTCCAGAAAATCATCTTTTCTTAGATTTATAAAATGATTATTGTCACACACAAAGAAAAGTTGCATGCGATATTAATAAACAAATTATTATACTTTTAGTTATAAATACACCCAGGAAAATAGATGGTGTAATTGAAAAGAGATTAGTTGTTAAAAAGAATATTTTTAATGTATTTGAGCACATAAAAAATTTCTTTTTTTAAAAAAAATATAATTTTTTTATCATCTTATTATGATCATAGACACTAAAGTAAAAAGTTGTGTTGAAGTAGAAGCCGCTTTGTAATCAATAATAAATCGTAATCTATATCTAGTAGCTTAAAGAAAGAAAAGTAGTAGCTTAAAGATAATTGATTTAAATATCTTTCTAAGGAATTTATTGCAGACACACATCGAGTATTTTAAGTACGAGTATTATGAGAAATGCGGTGTCTTTAAGGTCATCTCTGCCACCGAAAGTTATGAATCGTAAATGTCAAAAGCAATTATCGGAGAAAGATAATTTTCTCTTTTTATTCTATGGTAATACCAAAATAAAAGCTTTATTAAATAAGCTTCTTCGTTCCTATAACATCATTAGTTGGTATGTAAAAGCAATACAAAATTCAGAAATGGTTATAGTCAGATCTTCACTTTTTGATTCCTTTACTATTCATTGATGCCAGTAAAGAAATGTTTTAAATTTTCATTGATCCAAATTGAATATTTTCTTCCATAAACCAATCTTTATCAACGTGATAATGAAAATTGTAAACGTCTCTGACTTTTCCATTATTTATCATGAATTGTTTTGTTTTACGAATAAAACAAGAAATAAATCTTTCCTAAGTATTTCTAAACATCAAAAATGTGCTGATTGATAGTGCATTTGCTAAATATTGTGAATTTCATTCACTCATAATGGTCCTGTGCATCAGTTACACATGTGTAAGCACGACTTTTGATTTGATGAACATAATAGAGAATTTGATTTTTTTTTATCATTGTCTTCTCATTCAGGATTTATAAGTTCTGATTAACTTCTGAGTATTTTTTAGAGAACTCTCATAAGAGAGAGATACTCATCAATAATAATGTTTCTTGAATCCATATCATCATCGTTCAGGATTTCGTTTTTCTAGAACCTTTTCTTGGTTTATTTTTGAGAGGGTGTCAGCACAATAGAAATATTTTTATTTCCTTTCAAGATCGATATACTTCTATATCATTGTCGAAACTGAAATTCGGGGTACAGAAATATTTTTCAAAATGTTCTTTATCTATAAAGTTAATAATAATGAGCTTTATTGTGTTATGTTAGCTTCTTATATACCAAATGTAAAATGCATGTGGATGTTATAGGAGTTATTAAGATTTACAGCGAGAATGAACAAGATCGTTTTTTAAAATTAAAAAGAGACGGTTCTTACCTAAAAATGATGCATTTGCTAGCTGAAAATGTATATTAAAGAATAACAATGTCTTTTAATGTTTGAATTTTGCCAAAATAAAAAATAAAATAAATATATAAAAATAAATTTAAAAAAGTTTTCACTTTCTTACCAGGAAATTTGGAAATTTCTTACACACTAAAATTTTGGTTTGGCTTTATCAATGTCGCACTTCAAGCAACATGAAGGCTGTTGGTGACGGACCTCGTAATTTTGAACCTAGGTCAAATAACGAGGATGACACCTGAGCTGGTACTCTCTCTCCTAACTTCCTCATCACCTCAACGGGAGGACTTTGGACCCCGACAGATTTAACGTGCCTTATCCCCAACTGTACGGTGGGTTTTTTGTGGCATCAAGGCTCGATCCCGCGATTCGACGAAAACCGCCAGCCGCGAGCCCGAGACTGTTAGGCTATCACGACAAAAAGAAACATATTCTTAAGAATGTTTTGAATAGAGTTTAGAAAAGAAAAATTGGTAAGCGCGCAGTATTATTTATAATGCTCAAACCAGCCGGTAATTTTAAGTATCCAACACGAATACATATTAATTTTCTTAGCAAATTACTAAAAAAATCTACAGTCATTGTCTCCGTAAAATTTGCCATTCATATACAGATATGTATATGAAAAAGGTGAGCAATATATTGAGAGCGATGATGGCCCTTAAGCAAAATTTATGGACAATTTATTTTCTTACGCAAATTTTTTTTTACTCAAATTATTCTTTGTAAGTATTTCCATTATCCTACAAACTTACAGAGCTCTCAGTTTAGAATATTCGACGATATGTTAAGCTTTATGTTCAGAGATATTCTCAACTTGACGCCATTCATCTCTCTTGCGGACTCAACTTTTGGTTTTTTGCCTATTTAATTAATTCTAATAGTGTTAAATTATTCTGAAATGGTATGAAGAGATTGCATTCTATTCTCAATGTTTGTGTATATCTGTCAATTTCTTTTGTTACTTTTTAACATATTTTTGAAACTTTATTTAGTTAGTTTCGGTTTTATAAAATAACCCTTTTAAAGGTTAATTGTTTTTTTGTTTTTTTTAATTCTATTTACTTTTATATATAATCATTTGCGTGTATTGTAATATAGAATTTTAAAAGCTTATCATACCTCATTCACACAGGAAAAACAATTAAAGTAAATTTAATTATAGTTATATAATAAATATATGTTAATTAAAGTATAGTTGAATATAGACATAACAAAGAAATAAGATATAAAATTAATATTGCTTTTCGTGTAGTGCGTCGAAAAGTAAAGCTGTCCTGTATACGAAAAGAAAAATTTTCATAGTTAAAAAGAAAGAATACATATAATCCTGGATTTTTTTTAAACACTACAAACTAAACTGTACATTTCTAAACAAAAAATAGGAATAGACAAACTTTACTTACTCCAAAATTTTTGAAAATTGGGTTTCTATATTATTTCTCGTATTTTTTAAAAATTTTAAGTTCTGAAAATTTTAAAATTTTAAGCATACAAAATAATAATATTCACTTAAGTGAGTTCTGCGCACGCAGTAACTTTATTCAATAATTTTATTTCATTAATATCTCTTGTTCAAACAAAGAAAAACTTAAAATTAATTTATCATAGAATAAAAAATCATCGTGTTTTCTTCTAAAATGCTAAGACATTTTTTCTTTTGCGCGAAATGTTTTAATACTTTTTTCTAGCTATAGCTAATATTAACTAATAATAGAAGTTGGTATGCTTTTTTGAATCAAAGGAATGGTTAATTTTAAAAAAAAATTGAATTTAGAATTTATACATATTTTTCTTAAAAAGCACTTATGAAAAATATTTTATGAATATCAATCACGTTGTTCGAAAACCCATACCAACTTTGGTGTATAAAGTTTGACGAATTTGTAATTCAAATTTCTTATGTGTACGTATATTTTTGTAAAAGAGGGTAGTGTTTTAAAAACGCCTTGTGAATTTAAAATTTTTTTTTAAAATTTAATAGTTTGCTTTTGGGGATATTTTGAGTGTATATTCTATTTTACAAGTTACATACACAAAGGTTAAAAGTAGAAAATTCACAGAATTACAAAATCAAAGATTTTTATTTAAATCGTTCCTTTGTCTTAGAACAAATTTCATTTTTAGAATGGGACCCTGAAGATAATAGACAGGAAAAAGAATATCTTAAAACTAGCCCAAGGCGAATACGTCGCACCGGAGAAGATCGAGATAGTTTACTCGATGTGTCCTTATGTGTCTCAAGTGTTTGTGCATGGAGATAGTTTAGAGGTATTAGACATCTCTAATTCAAATATCTGTAATTTATGTTAACATTATAAGAAATATATACTTTTTTTTACCTTTGTTAGAAATCTCTATTAGTTATTATCTTTTATTTCCACATTTTTTTTTAAATACAGTTAAGCAATTGTGTCAAGTGTGATAATTGATACATTACATAATTATGCATTTTTTTTTGTTCCGTTTTTACATCTGGAACTTTTTACTGAGGGCTTACTTGTTTTCTACAAATTTTTATGGGCCCATCCTGTCTATAACATATATATAGTTAATAAAAAGATTCTAATCATTTCATGTTCTTTGTTCTTTATATTACAACTTCTAAATTGTCTGAGAAGTTATCAAATGTGAAATGAAGAGAATAAATTATAGTTTAAAAATAACTTTGCATTGTTTTGAAGCTTATTGATTAGCTCTGTTGGACTTTCTGTTTATTTTCTTTACTTAAAAAGTATTTCTCTGAGCTCATGCAGAATTCTTATGCAACTAATTCGCTTCGTATTTATTTTTTTAATTTCAAAAATACCAAAGAGTTTTCATTGGCTTAGTTTTATGAATAGATTTATATAAATTATTACTTTTAATTATGTGCATAACAAATTTTTTTAATCAAACCTAATCTTATATTTCAAGAGAAAATATTCTTTTCAAGTCACATTGGATTCATAAAACTATATTTTAATACATGTTGTTAATGTTTCTAATTTTAATTATTTTTTAGAAAATATAATGATTCCCTTTTTTACTATAAAGCATTCAAAATATCATTAGAATTTCATTGAATCAAGTTAACTTCAAAGCAGATTTATAACTTCTGAATTATTCAAATTATGCTTAGGGTATTCTTTTTTTCACAGCTCTTCTTCAAACATTACATGATTTCTTGTGAATAGTTTAAGAAAATAGCACTGATAATATCTTATTTCCATTATAAAAGATATAAAGATAAATAACGTGTTGGAAATGTTTACAAATATGAGATAAATGAATAATTCTTATATACTTATTCTTTTATACAAATTACAAAGGGACATAATTTAAAGTTCTAATGTTGTTATATAGAAAGATTGAAAGTTAACTCGAATGATATTCTTTTAGAGTTTTTGATTTAATGAAAAAAGAATATACCCAAAAAAATCAAAACTTGAAATATAACGAATGATACAAGTCAAACATAAAGCAGATGCCAGATTTTCTAGAGATAAGAAAGAACATTTTGATAATGATTTGAATCAAAACTTTTCCTGTATCAGGGTACTTAATTGCAGCGAAAATGATAATTGGTGCGGATGCTACCGAAAGCAACGGTACGACAAAGAAAGATAAGCAATGACTCTAAAAAGATAAACAAAAGCTGAAGTAAAAAGATAATTTTTGATAAATTTTGATGAAGTTAAAAGAGAAAAAAAACTCTTCGGAATAGGATTGTTATTGATACCACATAGAATATCGAAAATATTGATTAATATAGCTTTTCTACACAGTTGTATCATGTTCTCTTTCCTTTTTAGAGATTTTTAATAGGTATTGTTATACCTGAAAAACAAGTTGTGCTTTCAAGGCTCAATGCAAGCTTGAAAAATAAAACATGGAGTGAAATATGTCAGGATTCAGTAAGTTAAAAATGTTTCAATTTTGCTGCAATAAAGATTTTTTATAGAATAAATAAGGAATTATTATATCTTCTTATGGAACGAAAGAAATCTTTATTTATTCCAAATGTACAGCTAATATATATTTCATAAATATTTTTTGATAAATATAAATCCTTTATTTTTCCCAAAGAGTAGTAAGAAAAATATAATTCATTATTCAAAATATTCCCGTCAGACAATATACTTTATTACAAGATCTATAATTACGCCATTGTGAACTACATATGCAAGTTAAATTTGTTAAGTAGTTACTTAATATGTTAACCAAAATTAATTTAGGCAAAAAAAGTAAATTTTAAAATTATTTTACATCTTCTAAAACAACATAATAAACTGTAAATAATACAGTATTCAATACTTTCTAACAAAAATGTGATGTAATTTATTGCTGTATAGCTTGCAATAACATCTTACGAACGAAAAAGAAGTCTAGCCATGAAATTAAAGCCATTAAGCTTCCCACTTCAATCTCATGGTATTTTATATAAGAAATGGAGATAATTGTATTAACTCAGAAATTGTAAGAGCATATAAACAGATGCAAATTTAATGGTTAACGAATTTCGATTATTTATACAGTTTTAAAAGCAACATGGAACCAAATGCTTAAAATTATTTTTACTGATTCATTATATCAGAGCAATGATCCAAACATATTTCTCATATTTCCAAACTGTTGACATTATGTCCTTTTTCGGAAACTTTTCTTAAAAAAGAATTTTTATAAATATTTACAAACGATACTTTTATCCCCTGACATGCAAATTAGTTGTTGTACTATCATTACAAAGTTTGTAAATTCAAATTTTATCTGTAACAAGAATGCATGTTATGATATGTTCATTCTAATTTTAATAGTAATTATTTGATATATTTGTTTTCTGTCTTTTGAATATTTCCATCAACAAACCGATTTAGTTAGGCATTCAAAAGTTGAAATAAACATAAATATTCCATTTCCTTTCAGACAGTGAAACAATTTATTCTTGAAGATATGCAACAAAAAGGAAAAGCTGCAGGACTCAACGCAATTGAACAGGTAACGAGAAATTTTAGTAAAAATTGATTTTTCTTACAGATGTTCAAACATTTTAAGTATTATTAGAATAGATTTGTTTCCTGATATGAAAATTGGATCCGAATAGTTTATAAAAATATATATTCCCTTGGACGCTGAAATTTCTGTAGAAAGGAAACATGTTAAGCCCTCAAAATTAGTAGAAAAATGCGTGTAGTTACGCTTATTGTTTATTTTCGGATAAAGCACGTTTACCCACTCTATAAGTTAATATAGGCCACCATATGAATAGGTTAATAAGGGTGTCCCCAAATTCTATGTCAAATAAAAGCATAAAATGAGCACGATGTAAGCTAGGTGCCAGAGAGAAGCATCCTCTTTTGTTTGCAAACTTATCACCAGGACGCTAACTGAAGATATTTGGGAAACGTCTTACTATATTGTCTGAAGGGTATAATGAATCCCCTTCATTCTTACACACATTCAATAGACCAACCTTCTGAGGATCTGATTAATCAGACCAAAAGACAAGGAGCCGGAGCATGCACATATGTATTTTTAACCATAGGAAACAGTTTCTGTTAACACTAAGAAAAAAAAAAGGCGGATATTCTTCACAACTCCCAAGTACATTTACTCTTTTTTTAACAACAGAATACTGGAGACTTCAATATAAGTAATGTTATATCAAAGCAACGGGAGATATTATAGATTGGAGATGTGTGGAGTTTTTAACTACGAATACCATATTAATTTATTATGATGTCATGTTCTTATCTAGATGTCCTATGGAGAAATCCCATCTCGTTGCAGAGTTATAACATTTCTCCGGTTCTGTCGGTTCCTACGATTAAATTATAGATATTTAAGACACTTTTTATCAATGAAAACATTCATTTAATTACCGATTGAAATGCCTCATTTAATACTATTTGAAATGTCAGTCAAACAAATTGCTTAATAAATTTGAGCTAATCAAGAATATAGTCTTGGAAATAATTTGTTTATTTTGATTGCATTTAATCAACATCGCTGTAAAACTTTACACGAGGTCTGTTAACGAAGAGCTTTGTAGTTGGGAACAATCGACAAATGATGAAGACGTTGCTTAAGCTCTCTTGTTCATTACACACCTAAATCTGAGGGAAAAGCTCTTCAGCCCTCATTATTCCATATGACTGGTCTTTGATAGAATCTGTTCCCGAATAGTCTAGAGAAATCCCTGGCTCGTGATCTACTGAGCTATTGGTCCATTAGATTGGCTAGGAGATCATTCTCGGTTTGAAACTCTATTTAGACATTGTCAGGTGAATCGGCGAAAAAAATTTTAGTTGTTGTTTCAAACATATTAAATGTTGTAATAATGACTTACATGGTGATGTGCCTAATAAAACTATACCAATCTTAACTATAAATCATGGCTCAAACTTAAAAGCTCTACTATAATAATATATTTCATTATTAGTGGAATGCAGAGTACAAAAATAGCAATGATTGAGAAAATTTCCACGCAATTCCAGCAACGGTGGATATGATGATTAATGTTAATATGATGATTATTGTTAGTCATGATTAAAAAATGAAGATAAAATGAGAAATAAATAAAATTTGCGTTGTATATATATAAGAAAAGTAGTAGAATTTGTACAGAACAGCTGCATAACAGGAAAAACTGCACTCTTGTACAGATTAGCAACAAAATGCGAAAGCAAATCGTTGGTAACTCTACCGTAATAGCACTTTGAATAACGTTAAACTTACCAGTTTACAAACTCGTGCTGTAGACTAAGCTCCAAATGCAGACCTCTTCATCCCAACACTTACATAAATGTATAGCTTCGACAGTCAGTTGGATCGTCACACAGGGTAAATTCCGGAATAATTCATAACTTTTTTCCTAATAGACATATCAAGGAAATTCTAACATTTTCAAAAACTTTCAATTTGTCATCAAAGACGCCAAGTTAGTCAACAAGTTCCCAAAATGGTCGACGTTGTCGTGAAAATCGAAGGGCACTGCTTAGCCCTTCCTCGGTATTTAACAAAATATACGTAAGCGTTTCTTTCCAATCTTAAGATTAAAATAGCAAGCAAGCATTATTGCTGGTACGCAACAACAACAACAACAACACACACACACACACACACATATATATATATATATATATATATATACACTAATTGCCATTAATATTTGCGCTCCAAGAAAGAGTTGTCAGAATAAAACGAAATTTTAGATACGTAAGCACAACGTTCATGTAAGTGATTACAAAGTCAAAGTGAAATGATTGTTTATTGTAGGAAAAATGACAAATAAATAGAGGTTTAGTACACAGTTTGACCACCTCTAGCATTAATGCATGATGTGGTACTGTCTGGCATTAAGGCATACAAGTCCCGTATGATGCCCTGCGACATCTCATTCTACAGTTGCTGTACACGCGAATTTAGTTCTACCCAACTCGCCGTCCTAAATGAACTCAGATATGCTCGATCGGTAACAAATCTGGGTATCGAGCTGGTCAGGGAAGGGTGGAAATGTAGTGAAGGCAGTCCTGTGAAACCCTTGCTGGGTGTGCGCGAACATTGTCCAGCACCTGGGAGTCCTGTCATGAGTGGCAATACAAGTGGCCGAGGAATGTAACGAACATACTTCTGGGCTATCCCGGTGCCTCAGGCTAATATAAGGAGTGACTGTGTGTCGTATGGGATGGCACCCTATACCATCACATCAGTTGTGAGAGCAGTGTGCCTCTGTACACCGAAAGCAGTATTGAGAGGTTCACCACGGGCCTCCACACACGCACACGATTGCCATCAGTGCTCAAACTGAATCTGGATTCGTCTCTAAAGACGACCTGACTCCATTCAGTTGCAGTCTAATCCCTTCGATCGAGACATCTTTCCTAATGGAGGTGACGGTGAGTGGGTGTCAATGACAGTACACGTAATGGGCGCCATGATGAGTGTAAGAGTAGCAGCAGTCCTTCATCCAGGGGTACGGACTGTTACAGAGGTCCATCGTGAAGGTGCTGCCTGTGTATGGATAGTGGACAATGAGACAATGGGCGCTATACGTGCGTGTCGTATGATGTGACGGTTTTCTTAACTAGGTAGTCCTGAGCCTGGTTGCCGCGCGTGTAATAAACCTCTCTCTTGTCTACGAGTATCAACACCTCATTACAGTAAAAACATTACGGTCTAGGTGGCGAGCTACTCTCCGAGCTGACCACCTGGTTTCCATCATCCCTATGATTCTTCCCGTCTCGAACTCTGACAGCTGCTCATATTGTCTCCGATGGTGGCTTAGTGGCATATCTAGTTAAAAAGCGTCCCTCTGCAACAGATTAAATACACGCAAACAAGCCCTTCTTACCTGTTTTGTAATCCAAGGAGAATGAAGTCCAACGCCCTCTGGTAGCCTTACGCAATGCACAAAGACGCTGTAT
>BMAW01119581.1:355657-376512 GCA_019974015.1 Nephila pilipes
ATATATATATATATATATAAATATATATATATATGTGTGTGTGTGTGTGTGTGTGTGTTTATGATAAACACAGAATCGAATACTGAAAAGCGTTTTCATAAAATAAAAGTTTAAGAGTGCCATAGACTTTCTTTATCAAGTAGGGAATAAGTGGAGTGGATATTAAATAAAGAGACTGACGCTGCAAAAGTACACATGCGTCAAACAACAGAGACAGACAGTTGTAAGTTTATTCTTTCGAGTGCAGTACCTCTCATTCCTGTAAACAAATCCATGTACCAGTGTCCTTCGTTCGTATATGAGGGGTTTTTTTTTCGTTTGTTTACCAGAAAAATGATATGTGATCAACTAAATGCTATGAAATTTTACATGAAACTTCGAAAACCACCACTGAAACATTTCATTTATTGAAAGAAGTGTATGACAATGAATGTTTATCACGCGCACTAGTTTTTGAGCTGTTTAAGTATGTTCAAGATAGCTAAGAAGACTTTGAAGATGATTCACGCCCAGGCCGACCTTCCACGCCAGAAACGGATGACATTTTCGAAAAAATCGATAATCTGGTTGGATCTGACCGTTAGGTAAGTATTCGTGTGATTGCTGAGACTGTAGGAACTGACTAAGAATCGGTACGGCAAATTTTACATTACAGTTTTTACATGCAAATGTGTGTGCTAGAATGGGGATTAAATATTCTCACGTTTGAACCACAAAAAACTCGTAAAAATGCTTGTACTGACACTTTGAAAGACATTGAAAATTACCGAAACTTATTGGAAAGGATTATAAAATATGAAGTATCGTGTTCATTTACTTATGATCCATAAAAGCCCATCTTAACCAAGAGCCAAAAATGCTCGAATGAAGGAATAAAAATATTAAAACAATGTTTATTTTTTCAATATTCAATGGGTTCCTGAAGACCAAACTATAAATAAACATTACTACCTTCACGTTCTTGCTGAAATCCGTGAAAGAGGAAAGGGGGGGGGGGGGGCCCGGCCCGAATTGAGGAAGGACAAGTCATTCCACATTATCTGTCAAGAGGTTTCTAGCAAGTACAGCATCCCAGTATTAAACCATCTACCTTATTCGCCGGATCCTGTGCCATACGACTTGTAACGGGAAAACTTCATTAAAAGGAACAGGATTTAAGTCGTTGAAGCTATGAAAGGTGAACGCGACGCGCTTCCTGAAGGACCTGACAGAAGAAGACTTCCAGCACTGTTTGGAGCAATGGAAAATTCGCATGAAGCGTTGTAGAGATAAAAGAGAGGTGTATATTGAAGGTGAAAATATGTAACTATGTATGAAGTCAAATAAAATGTTTTACGGCGTCAGTCTCTTTATTTAACAGCCACACCTTGAATATCTAATTGATTATGTTATCTCTGTTTTCATACAGAGATAGAGAGAGAGAGTGAAAAACAGTTTCTCTCCAATATTGATATATCTTTATTATTTTCAATTTTTTTTCCTTGATAGACGAATAATAAGCAATTGATTGCAATACAGACTAACAATGCGTAAGAACTTTATATGAAAATTTAGAATTTTTTGGATTTTGAAGTAATCTTATCTAATTAGGACAAAGTGATACATGGATTAACGTTTGGAACCATACAACTTATGATTAATAATTATCTACAATATATATATATATATAATACATTATAGTTGTATTTAAATTATTGAACCTTTTTTCAGACGAGATAAAGCCATAAATACAGTTAACTGTGGCTATTATCAGTTTGTAAAATGATAACCTATATCGTAACTTATTACATTTTGTTTTAACAGGTCAAAGACATACATTTACACCCCGATGTTTTGACCAGCGAAGATGGATTTCTTACACCTACTTCTAAGATGAAAAGACATATTTGCAGAAAATATTTTGTGGAACAAACTGAAGCATTATACAGAAATATTAAAGAAAAGCTTAAACATGCTCAAAACTGATAAAAATCTCCTTTTATAAAAAGCTGCGTTTTAACGCAAGTTCAATTTTCAGAATCAGTTTATATTTATCTAACTGGCATGTATTACAAAATTAATGAGGAATTTCTTTTTTTTTTAATTTACATATACTTATTTTATATTAACATTCCGTAAATAAATATACTCGGATGAAATGAGTTTTGAAAATTATTTACACACTTCATAAAAAAGTATCAGCTCAATTCATAACTAACTCCTTAATGAAGCTTATCAATAAAAGATTGTCCTAAATTGGCAATTTTTTTAAAAAAAATAAAAGCTTGTAAGGTAACTAGAAATAAATATATTATTCAGATGAGAGAATTAATATCATTTTCAGTCGTGATTCATTCCTTAAAGTCTTTATAGATATTTTCTTATAAATGTTCATGAAATGCATTTTTAGGGATGAGTCCAATTTTCAAAATTTGTTATTATTATATTGTAGCGATACTCGTTTCCTGGCAATGGCTCAAGAGCCGAATTTAGCTCTTGCGCAATAAATCTATATTCATTTATTCACTGCATCCTGTCGAACCGCAGCTTACATTCGCCCATGGTCGACTGATGGAATCGGCCTGCGAGCCCACATTTGTTCTCGAGGGCTTATGCAAAGAGGCATGAACGGAAGTGAATTCTCGAGTCTTTTGTACATGTACCTCACGCTCAGCAGTAAAGTTGAGATAGGTTTTTAATTTTTTCCTGTTGCTATGTCTTCTCTCTTAATATTCTAAATTATTATGAAAAACACATACACGCGCGCAAACACACACATATATAATAAAATAAACAAAATTAAACAAAGAAATGAAAGTCATATGTAAAGTATTAAGTAAATATTAAATAAATAAAAGGCTATAAAAATTCTAGCAGCATACAAACAATACGAATTAATTGAATTGGTTTTGAAAATTGTATATAAAAAAATATGTACATAAGAAAAATTATATGTAGGAAATAAATTTAGATAAAAAAAACTACATAAACGCAAAAGCATAATAAATTGAAAGAAAATAATAAATAATCACTAGAAATTTTAAAAAGATTACAAAGAAAATGGAAAATAATGGATACAAAATAAATATATGCTTTCGTAGTCTTCAGATTGCTTATGGGTAGTTATTTCAGAATGAATCCAACTAAGCTATCACTTGATAAAAACAGGTAACTAAAATGAACTAAACTAAAATGAACAGAGGAAACAAAAAATATCAGAAAGATGATAAAATATTTTTCTGCAAACATGTAATAATAATAACGACTACAAATAAAAAGATTATCTATAATTTTTTTTTTTTTAAAAAAAAAAAGGAGAGAATAGGTAGGTATAAGAATTTTAAAAATCTTACTCTGAAAAAAACTACATACCACGAGCACAGTAATTAGCAATAACGGCGTCCTTTTCCGTAATCGATTTGCTCGCTAAAACTGATGAAGGTTTATGAAGAAACGAGAAACCCCTCTATATTCTGCAGCTAAGAGTTAAAATTACATTACAAAAAAATAAGTAAATAACATATAAAAAATTAAAAAAGAACTTATAAATTAAAATTAAAACTTTATTAAAGATTAAAAATAAAACAAATATTACAAAAATGAAAAGCTCTAAAATTAATTATAGTTTAAAATTAATATTTTTAAATAAAATTTTTTATTATTTTCTTATATCATCAATGAAATATATTAATTATTATATTTTATAATTACACATTTTGTAATTTATTAGAAAAATGCATTTAAATAGTTGCAAAATATAGGTTTTAAATTTATATTAAATTGATCATTATTAACCATTGTACAAGTTTTGAAACTATAACTGTTATATTTATTAAAATTTAAGTAATGTTTTCAAAATTTATTTTCCGCGCAAATTTGTTGGATCGAATATTTGCTTAGTACATTTTTTTCGTTTGAATGAATATATTTTAATCTGAATTAATTGGAAGCCATTTTTTTTTTATTTCTTCTCATAAGGTTTAGGAATTGATTAGTTGTTTAATACACTTTTTTCGTTTGAATGAACTGAATGAATATATTTTGAAGGAATTGTGTGGTTGAAAACATTTTTTTCCTTATTCTGTCTTACAATCATATTTATTTTGCATGTATATAAGCACTTGAATGTAAAGTTACTTTGTACTTGATTAAGTATTAGCTAGATGAAGTTTAAAACTTTTATATATGCGTACATTGTATGGTATGAAAATGATTATTATTTTTACAACTGAAAAGAAAATCTTTTTTTTTTTAAAAAAAAAAACGGGTTATTTATTTTGCAATTTTACCTCCTTCTTAAACATAATTAATGTACATATCTTAACATTTTAATAAAATTCAAATGAATAGACTATAAGAAATACAATAGGCTTATTTTTTCCTATATGCATATATCTTTTTAAAAGCATTTTTATTTAGTTCAATGAATTAATATATTCCGATTGATTTGTGTTTAGTATAAAAAATCTTAAATTATAAGATAATTACATTTGATCATCAGTAAGTTTATTGGGAAAAAATTATTTTTACCCTTTAATATTTGAAAATATAAAGTTAGAATTTTTACACACACACATTGCTTTTCTGACAAATATATATTATCTGAATAGGATTACGAGTTGAACCTCTTTTGAATATGAAATTCTAGAAATATTTAGTAGATTCATTTTTTAAAATGATTTTACTACAACTCTTTTATACTGTAATTTTTCTTTAATGATTACTTCTTGAATTATTTTTCGTTTAACACACACACATTCATACATATTTAGCTTTTTCGAAAAATTCACTTCTTTAAAGTCTAACAACCTTGTTTAATATTCAACAAGTTTATTTTTTATATTGTAACAGCTCAAGTTAATTTTTTTCATGTATGCATTCTTTTTCTAACAACGTTTAGTTAAATGAGTTAACTGAATAAATTTAGATCGAATTGTTAAGTATAAAAACCCTAAATTATGAAATAATTACATTGATCTACAGTAAGTTTAATGAAAATATACTATTAATATTTGAAAAACCATTAAGTTAGAATAACTACAAACAATTATTTTCTAAACAAATTTTATATGGATAGGTAAAATAAATTTAAGACTTTTTCTTTTTGTAATCAATGAGTTTTAATAATATTATATGAAACTAACAATAAATCACAGGTCAATTGAAAAGTCCCCGGCCTACCATAGTAAAACACTTTTTTTGGCAAAATTAGTTTTTTTTATTCCACATAATTCCCTTCAAGGATGATACACTGATTATAGCGACCCTCCAACTTTTCGATACCATTTTTGTAGTACGATTTGTCCTTTGCTCCAAAATAGGCCTCAGTTTCGGCGATCACCTCTTCATTCGACCAAGATTTCTTCCCAGGGAGCATACTTTTGAGATCTGAGATCAGGAAATAGTCGCTGGGGGCCAGATCTGGAGAATACGGTGGATGAGGAAGCAATTCGAAGCCCAATTCATGGATTTTTGCCATCGTTTTCATTGACTTGTGACACGGTGCATTGTCTTGAAAAAGCAGCACTTTCTTTTTCTTCAAATGCGGCCGTTTTTCGGCGATTTCGTCCTTCAAACGGTCCAATAACGCTATGTAATAGTCGCTGTTGATGGTATTTCCTTTTTCAAGGTAGTCAATAAAAATTATTCCATGCGCCTCCCAAAATTCAGACGCCATAACCTTGCCAGCCGACTGTTGCGTTTTCCCTCGCTTTGGAGCGGATTCATCGTGTGCAGTCCACTCGGATGACTGTCGATTGGACTTCGGAGTGAAATGATCGAGCCATGTTTCATCCATTGTCACATATCGATGCAAAAACTCGGGTTTATTACGCTTCATCATCTTCAAACACTGCTCCGAATCATCAACTCGTGGTTGTTTTTGGTCAAAAGTGAGCTCGCGCGGCACCCACTTGGCACAGAGCTTTCTCATACCCAAATATTCGTGAATGATATGATGTACACGTTCAGTTGATATCTTTAGAGTGTCTGCTATTTCATTCAATTTCAATTTACGATCATTCAAAATCCTTTTGTGGATTTTTTTAATGTTTTCGTCAGTAACAACTTCTTTTGGGCCTCCACTGCGTTCACCGTCTTCGGTGCTCATTTCACCACGTCTAAACTTAGCATACCAATCCTTGATGGTTGCTTTTCCTGGGGCAGTGTCCGGAAACTCGGCATCAAGCCAAGTTTTTGCTTTAACTGTATTTTTTCCCTTCAAAAAGCAATATTTTATCAACACGCGAAATTCCTTTTTTATCCATTTTTTTCACAATAACAAAAGTTGCTTCACTCAAAATTCTATAATTCACAGACTAATGATCCGACAGGTGTTAAATTTATACACGCATCTTTTGAGGGTTAGGGCTAACTAAAAAACATATGGATTTCATTCTAGTAGCGTCATCTATGTGTCAGGCCGGGGACTTTTCAATTGGCCTGTTATGTTGTACTAATCTTATTCGAAACATCACTTTATAAATTTTCTGATGAACTGAAAAATTGATTTAAGCTTTGAACAATAACGATAAATATTAGCAATTTTTCGCACAAAATGTATGGTACCGAAATTATTCTTATTTTTACAACTGAAAAGAAACTGCTTTTAACATAAAGATATTGGAATTCACTGTGAACTTTTACCTTCTTATGTAAGCATTATTACTTTATATTTTGTCATTTTAGAAAACTCTGTCATAAATGCACTATTCTACCCGAGACTCTTTTTTTTTTTAAACTTTGCCATACAATTTCTGAATATCTGAATATTTTTGCTGTTTAGATGTATTATATTATTTTTGCTATATTCTTATTATTTTTAGAAGAAAAAAAACATTTACAAAGTTTCCACACTTGTATTATTCGTTCTATAAGACTTAAAAGGAGCTTTAATGATGAGCAAGTTAGTACATTTTCTGAATCGAAAATAAATTTGACAATCGAAGTCAGACTATATTATTTAAAGTTATCATTTTTTTTGTACTTATTAACATTTTTAACATCTTTCTGAAAAACTTATATGAACATCACTAGTTAATGGTGTCTATTACGTATATGACGATGTGAATTCTTTCTTTTCGTAATTTTTCTTAGCACTTGAACTAACCATCCAAAAAACTGGATTTAATATGAAAACATCAAACTCTAGAATTTGTGTCAAATAATAAATTTGTTTTTTTATAATGTTAATACAGCTAACTATCAAGTTAGATTTCCCCCCCCTAACAATACTTTTTGTGTGAACCCTGAGCAAAGAAACCCTATGAAGTCCCTTCCCTGTTTATTCAGCTCATCGCTTTGTACAATGCATATTTTTACAGAGAATTTTGCCTTAAGTTTGGCCCGAGTTATTTTAATCTTAATGGAATGTTATCTACATATGAGCAAGCTAGTTGTGTTTATATTCAAGACAAATTAAAAGATTTTACACAACTTAAAATAAATGTAGCTAATACAATCTGAGTAAATTGGGGGGGGGAATTAATACTGGGTTCCTGTTCTTACACGCAAAGTAGTGGGATCGGATATTACTTAGTTTAATTAAGCGCATTTATTGGATTAATATACTCTGAATACATTAATTTGTTTTGCTTAATTTAGAACATCTTAAATTATAAAACAATTATATTGATAAGCAATTAGTTGATAAAAAAAATACTTATAATACTGCTGATTTTGAATATCAAGTTAGAATTTCTAATTAATTTTTACATGAATAGGAAAATAATTTTAAGTCATATTCTTACTCATTGAATTTGACTACATTCTTTGAAACCAACAAGCTTATACTCAGTATTTTTCCAAAATTTCTATCTACATTTTTACTAATGTATAGAAAAAATTGATTGAAACTTTGAACAATAATGGTAAATATTAGCTATTTTTCGCGTAAAATGTATGGTAACGGAATGATTATTTTTCAACTATCTTTAACTCAAAATTTTTCGAAAATAGGTGCTAACTTTGCCTGAACGTAATTTCTTTATCTATCAACATTTTACAAAACACTGTAATGATTATACTATTTTCTATAAGATTTTGGTACTTTGTCTTACATTTTCTTAATATTTTACTGTTTAGATATATTACATAGGCTTTATATAGATACTTTTTTTTACTATAAGCTTATTATTATTTTTATTCATTTACTTAATTATTTTTAGTTTTATTTAAAGAATAATTTAGTAATATGAGCAATGTTGAGTTTTTACCTACTACCATGACGGCACATGTTATCTAATCTTTCGATTCTGAAGATATGTTGAGTTAAAATTTCTTATTATGGGTGAACGTTGGAGAAGATATGAGAACACGTGAGGAACTTCTATCTGTTTTCTAGGAATGCTGTTCAATATTCTTAAAAAAAAATGATATTGATAGGGGAGAAAACATACTGTTTCTATTCTTATGCATTTAATACCATTATGTATGCAAGCAGAAAATTTTGAAATATACATTAGAATTCAAATAAATAACTTACAATGTAATATTTTAACTATGTGTAACAAAATATGATGATTAATTTTTCGTTGAATAATTTCGTTTTATTTTTTTTTCCTAACATTTATTTATTAGGATTTAACTAGAGAAAAATCGTTATTTAATCAAAACACATAATTTTAAAAGACAACAATTCATGTTTCTACAATCTCTTTTGAAAAAATTAACATATTCTTAAAAAAAATACTCTAACAGTACTATCAAACGAGTAAGTAATGCATTTTTGGCTTGTACGCAAAAAGGGTTTCTGCTCTATTCGATTAACACTATTGTATGGTTATAAAACTATAGATGGGTTTTTCTTTTAAGTTGTTAAGTAAATATAATTTATTCTTGAATTTGTCTGAAATATATTTTTTGAAAACTTTTTTTTTTTTTGATATTTATCGCTTTTTGAAAAAATTATATTTAAAATATTTTTATTTTTCTAACATGAAACATGTTTTGTTTAAAATTTTCTATAATATTAAAAATGTATTTTCTACTTAAAAATAGTATGATATAAAAATTTATTTAATTATAAAAAAGACGTTAAGTTTAATTTCTTACATTCTAGTATTAAAACTGTTAAATTTAATGTATATTTTTATTTTCTAACATTAAGAAAAAATTTTATAGCTTAAAAATTTTTATTTTCTTATATTAAAGTAATTTTTTTTTTGAAAATTTATTTTCTAACATAAAAAATGCTTAACATTTTATTTTAAAAATTATACTAATTTTTTTATTTTATTTTTCTAACATTAAGAAAAAATATTTTGTTTTTGAAAGTTTATTTTTCTAATATTAAGAAAAATATTCTGTTTTTGAAAATTTATTTTTCTAACATTGAAATTGTTCAACATTTTATTTTAAAAGTTATATTAATTATTTTTATTTTTCTAACATTAAGAAAAAAAATATCCTGTTTATGAAACTTTACTTTTTCTAACACTAAAACTGTTTAACATTTTATTTTAAAAGTTATGTTTTTTTTTTTCCCCCTAACTTTAAGAGAAAAAAAATTATTTTTCTATCATTAAAATTGTTTTATATTTTATTTTCCAGTTTTAAAAAGGTTATATTTAATCATAATAAATATTATTTTAAAATTTTATTTTCTAATATTAAAAATGCTTCTTTTTTTAATGAAAAAGAATTAAAGTGATTTATTTAAGTTTTAAAAAGACAAATTTTGAAATATTATGTCATAACTCTAAATTATACTGCATGTAAATTAGACTTAAAGTTGAATAAAAATACATTAGTATAGAAACCTAAATATTTTTTTATTATTTAAAACAAACGATTAGGATCAGAAGCAATATACATACTTTTAGCATTATTCAAAACAGAAATCATATCCCATTTATTTACAAATGCAGGGTTTAAATAATTCAACATTTGAAGATTTCGTTGAATAAAGTCTGTGATTAGCTGCTGAAAGTCTATAGTGAAAATAGCTAGATCGCCATGCAACTGTATACGATTCTCGTAATTCATTGTTATGCAATCATGTTCAAGTTGATTAGCATATCCCTGAATACATCCGTAACACTCGAACACATCGGCGATGGAATTTCCCAGGTAGTCACACAAAAGTTCTATCAGTGAAGTTGTTAATACCGATTCAACTTCGGAAATGTCTGTATTCGCCTCAGAACTCGGAGCACTTTTCGAAACTTCACTCAACAGCAAATTTCGAAGCATGCAATCGAATACAATCGTCAAGGCACTTTCCGTAATTTTCTTGTAGATTTTTAATAATTCCCACCAGTTATTCTCGCTCAGAACACAAGTTCCTGGTACAAACTTTTTAGAATAGTCCTTTTGGTTAAAATACCGCTGGAAGGTAATATGAGGAACGTTTTCAATGAAAAATCTTGATATCTCCAAAGCGTCTTTCACAATGAGAGTCTCTTCGGTAATGAAGGGCATGTCGATTTGTTCGATTCGTTTAGCAAATGATTGCCAGAGCACAGGTGACATACAGACACCACTTTTCGTTGGAAAAAGTCGATCATTCTCATTTCTTTTGTACTGACGTAGATGAACTTGCACCGCGGTATGTCACTGGCGGCATAAATGTCTTTACCCAGATGGAAATGGTGTGGAGGAACAGCATCGTCAATCTAGCTTGGTTTCATCATTAAAACACGTTCGCTTATTTGATACATTTATGGGATTAGCCATTCGTTTCATTTTGCCAATTATGCTTAATTAAGAGAAATTTATTACGACGTATGTTTGAAAATTAAGTGCGTTACTAATGAAAGCGGACATAAAAAAGAAAAAACAAGTTAATTTTTTAAAAGTGGTCAGGTACGGCATTTATAGGGTATAGAAAACAATAGCCCCTTGGGTAGCTAATATTTGTTGGCAGAGCTTCATTCATATAATATCCATTTAATACTTTTCATTCTGCATCAGTTGCTTTACTAAAGAGAGGGGGGGGGAAGCTAATTCGAGGTCGAAACCTTAAAACAAAATTTGTAAGGATTGAATATTTATTAGTGTCGCAATTGGAAGGAACATAAGACCTATTTAATTTTTTTTTAAATTTGAAACACGGTGGCGGTTCTAGGAAAATAGGCCTCGAACCCTCGTTGCGACTAAAACATCACAAGCCACAAAATAGCGAGCATAACCATTCGGCTACTTCATACGCTGTTTCAAAGCAGTAAAATAATGTTTCCGTTCTTGAGAAATGTATTAGCCATGTAAAATTGTTCACATATATAAGAACCAGAACAAATTTAATGCAATAAATTTTTTCTCTGTATTCTTCATTTAATCATAAAAACTCGATATATTTTAATCCGATTTCTACAAATAGTGTTTTGAAAAAATAGTAATAAATGGTCACGCACATAATTTATGTAGATGTACATTCAATTTTATCATAAAAATTTGAACGATATTCCTTTAGTTTTAATACAATTTTTTTTTAAAAAAAAGGTAAATTTCTTCTTTATCTCTCTCTAAATGGCGTATCTAAAATATCTATTGTTCATTTTAATAATTGATAAAGTAATTTGTATAGTGTGTTTTTTTAAATACTCAGTAAAAATAGCGTAAAAAAACGATGGATTACTTCTATTTTTAAGAAATCATGAATGAAGCTTACTTTTTAAACACTGTGAAATACCACCTAGATATCTGTATAGAAAGCTAGACAAATTTTCAACGGATATTACGCAACTAGGGGGAATCCTTAGATCACTTACAAATTCGAAATCGGCTGACTTCCCTCCGAAGGGTTATAAATCTCCTTTTGTCAACGTGTTTTTACCATGTATCCTTGTGTGTTGAGGCAGGACTTTTAATATTGCTTTCCCTTCTTTCCATGCTTAGTTTGCTGAATCAACAAATTACAAGCAGGAATAAATTTTTAAAAAAATATGCATTTGAAAGAGCATAAAAAATGAAGGCTTCTGTGGAATTACTTTTTTTTTTCTGATTATTCAAAGTATTTTTATGATCAATTTAATGCGCCGGATGCAAGTTTTCAAATATTTAATAAAAATTTAAAAATACTTGCAAAAATCAGAAAAAAAGTAACTCCACAGAAGCCTTCATTTTTTAATGCTCTTTAAAATGCACTTTATTCCATGCAGTTAAAATAAATATTCTAGATGTGAGACTTTAAGTACGTAACTCCATAGAATTAAAATTAGGTGGGGAAATTCGTGGGGGCGTGTCGACGGGAGCTTTAATTGCCTTTTTGGCATGAAAAGAAAATCACACCTTTGAAAATCTTAGAAAACCTGATTACAAAACACAATGTAAGTATAGAGTTTAATTAATTTCTCCCAATTTGACAATAATTTTATACAAATCGTCTTAATTAGAATATTTCAAATTTGTCTCAGTTGTGATAAAGAGTTTTGCCTCTTATATGAAATAGTTACAATTACATTCTTATTTTCGATATTAGAATAACAGCAATTGATTTAATAGCACTTAATTTATTTTTTATCATCTCAACAACAAATTCTTTCCTATTAATACTTTACTCAGAATATAAATTATAGTTTTGAAAATGGGAAAAAAATCCAGCTATGTTGTGACTTTTTAATTCAAATGTTCACTCCTTTTAATCAAGTATATCATTTCTTTTATCAAACTCTGAAGAAACTGTGCATTAATCGTATTGGTAAGAGAATATTTTAAGGAAGAAAACTGAGGAAATCTAGAGAAACAAAAGTGTAGCAAAAATGTTTGAAATTTTAATTACATCACAGCTATGAGACACTTTTTGAAGCATTAAAAACTGTAAAAAAAGCAGGAAGTAAATTATATTTATGAGTACAAACTTTTTAAATTAATATAAGTGTTTAACTGTAATTGCGCTTTGCTTCAATCATCTACTTTTTAAGTATATGACTTTAGAAAAATCAGCCTCTTTCTGTCTTTAAATTGTACATATGCGAGTAGGCTGTTTCCCCTTCAAAAGTAAACTAAGTTTGGGTATAATTTATTATTTTTCGTGAATGTTTTTTTTAAACAGCTGTGATTTCCCTGGTTGTTATCTATTTCGTTCCATTTGTCAACCATTTAGGGGTGGGGATATTTTTGCATTTGGAAAATTTATAAACTGCTTGAAGGTGTTTGTCTTAGCTATCATAAATATTTTTAAGAAATATTTAATATTCCTTAAATGTACCATTTTCATTTTACCAGTTCCGATTCCTATGGGATATAAGAATATTAACTCTTTCGCTACTGGAGGGAGAAAAAAGAAGTACTTCTCTGGGCTCGCGGCTAGTTACCACGGAGTGTCACGCTGTCCCAAACGATTTTAGATATTAAGCCTAATTCGTGAAAAAAATTCCTCTAAAATCGGCAATTCATTAAAATATTTTGGTATTTACATATATTATTTAAAATGCACTAAAATTAATAAAAAAGAAAAAAAGATTCAATCGAAAATTGAATGTTTTATACATAAAAAAATCATACTTTAAGAAAAATACAAAATATATTTACATATATTACATAAATTTCATGGTATAATGATGTACCATTATATGGAATATATAGATATAAAAGATAAATCTTATTTTGCTGTATGGTATATATTTATAAGGAAAAAATTCAATGCATAGTACAACGTCACATGTCTTGCTCACATATTTCGACGCTTTACGCAAGATTTTGAGCAAAGGGCACATCTTAGTCCCTTTTTTTTACTTTAGTATCTATGTACAGATTTGGATTATTTTTGCTAACATTACTGTCAAATTCATTCGTTATTTCGTAAATCATAGTATCAGTTAAATACTTTCTTTTCGTCATGACTGTCGCTACAAATAAAAAACGACCTAATTAAAAAAAAAAAAAAAACAGCTGAGAACATCTGCTACCACAAGCCCTAACCCCCATAAAGGGAAATAAATTCTCCTTCGAACTTCTAAGAAACAAGAAAGAAAAAAAAAAGCAAACCGAAAGCAAGTGCACCCTTCAAATCATGTCATTACATTTAAAGAGGCGCGCCGTAACACGTGCTTTTGACAATTACCCCTCCTAGTAGCCAGAAGAGAAATCCAAGCCAATATGACTAAAGTCAATACTCCAAATAACCTATCTATATAGAATTCGTAATATTGTAACGCCATATAGTGTCATTAAAAAATCAAATAAAACTTTCTGAAGAAGCGTATCTCAATTGATACGTTGGGCCATATAAGACACTCAGGTAGCATATCGCCCGTGATACGCTGAGAGCGGAAGGGTTAAAAGAAGAGTTTTTTTTTTAAAAAAAGAAAGAAAATGTATCACTATGTGAGCCATATTTTTGAAATTATTCCAATTTCAAAATGTATCTTATATGTGTAAATAATCAAATACAGGAAGTATAAGTAACAGAAAGCAAAGTTAATAGAATGCATTAATAAAAAAATAAAATTTAATAAAACCTCTGATCAAATCTTCAAATTTGGCGTAACATTTGTTGCCGATCTGTAAGATGATTATTTAAATATAAGTGATATTTAGGTTCCACGAATTTTATTGTGGAGTAAAAATTTTCAGCAATAAGTTGTGCCCAAAATTGAAATCAGACTGTTAGTGATTGATTAATTGTTTCATTAACTTCACTCTGAAAAGCAATAAGAAAGTTTTTTGCGACGGACCTCGTATGACGACGTTGACAATTGAACTCGATCCCACTGACCAAACTTCTACACTACGCAAACTTGAGGACTCTGAGCCTCGACAGATCTAACATGCATCAACCCAAAATCTACAGGCGAGACTGGAGGTTAAGCTTTACGCTTGGGGGCTTACAATTCTGTGATTTAAAGTTGAGTTGACAAGGAACTGCAATATATGCGATTTTTTACGATAAGAATAAATAATTAATTGATTAGTTTACATCATACTTCATTATTTGGAAATAAATTTTTAACTTCTCATTTATGTTTAATCTTTCTGTTAGTGGTTTTAGAAGAAATGCATGTTGTATAAAAATGTCATCGATTAAAGTTTTATAAATTTAACAAGTAATTTTTAACATAAAGATTTCAAAATTTTCTTTCACTTAGATTGTATAAAATAGGATAATTTCATATTTTCATGACGCAAAAGAAAACAAATATTAACAATACATATAAAACTATTCTTAAAAATAGTTCAGCTCAATATATCTATTATCAATTAAAACTATGAAACTACTTTAAAATTTATTTGTAAGTTATAATGCAATTTGCGAATAATTTGCACACAAGTAAGTATCCGTAATTTGTTTGAACAGTACAAAAATGTATGAAAATTATTTAATAATATTAGGATTATTGAAGGACAATTTTTGTTATTTTACATAAACACAATATGTTCAGTTTATGTTCTAATGCATTACCTAAATTTAGAAAGAATGTGGGCTTTAATTATTACCCTGACAAATTGTATCTTTTTAGAAAATTGAACTGAGCAATTTTATAAAATTATAAGAAAATAGTTATGTTCACCATGGACTCACATAAATTATGCATTCCAAAAAGGAAAAAAAAACCTTCCTCTTCCAAAAAAATAATTATTTAAAATTTTAATTATTTTTAAGATATTTTAATGTTTTATAATTCTCACTACAGTAAATTTTAATATTTTTGAGTTATATTTTTCTTAATTTCGTCGATTTTTTTTCCACAATCCAGTGCGTTTGTTTGGTTCTAATAGTGTTTTTTAGAGCTTTGCAATTATTTTATTCTATCAGACGTTACGAAAAAAAAAAAAAAAAAAAACAGTTATACGTAATTTTGTGGCGTTTTTTAAAAAGTAATTATGTATCAAAATCCTTATGGTATGAGTAGAATAATTTGATACATTATACTGATATTAAAAAAAAGACTTGGAATTGTAAAATTGTAAATGTATGACAATCGTGAAAAATTAGAAGCAAAAAAGAAAAAAGAATTCAAAATTTTTTTAAGTCAATGGAATAATTTGGTTCACCCTGTGAAAGATAGTTAAGATAATGCGCTAAATAATACAGCTGGAACTATGAAAGATTGTGCATAAATTTATAAAAGTTCTAAAACTAAAATAAGGTGGTAAAAAATTTTTTTCTTTGATATTCTGTCAGTTTTAGGGTACCGTTTCCTCTTAAGTTTGCGTGCATAAGTTATTTAAAAATGGAAGAAATATATTTTAAAACAGCATTCAACTCATCCTTGTTTGATAATTTCTTTACATAATAGCGGTAAAAAATTAAATCTTTATCAAAAGTTTCAATTACTTCACAAAATACTTTATGCAGAAGAAAATAATATTATTTTTCAGTTATACTCTAATAGCAGTACTCGAAAAAGGAAAAAAAAAAAGGTTTTTTTGGTAACAAAATTTAAACATATACTTAATGAAGTGAGAATTAGAAAATATTACATACTATGCTAACTGTTGAATGAGTGGTGAATTTATTCTAACTGATCAAAATTAATTTTAAAAAAAAACTTCAGAAAACCTGAGCAGTTATGCAGTAGTTTATTTGTATGTTTACAACAGTTTATATATCACCATATATTTCCTTCGTTTGTAGTCAATTATAAAATGCTTTAAAATATTTTAAGCCTTTTTTTTATTGATATTCAACTTATTAATATACAAATGTTGAGACTTCGAGAGAAACTGAAAAATTAAAACAGAAACTAATAATGCCTACCCCCCCCCCCCTGTTTTTCTCTTCTACAATCTTTTTAAAAAAAGTTTTTATAAGTGCAGTGGAATTTTTAAACACAATAAAAGTACAATGCTAAATATACAATTTATAGTAAGAGGCCAATTTTTGTGCGCGCTTTCATTGTTTATTTTAATTCTAAAATTCTGCCGAGTATGTTGCATTTCTCGACTTTATCACCACTACAGAAGTTGCTTTCAAATAAAATATTCTACTTTGTTTTTTCTTAAGTTTAAATCTAAAAATAATATACTGTCATTCTTGGTTGTTAGAATACTGCTGTGGAAAAACTCACATTTTTTTTCTTTTGTTGCAAACTTTAGAGAGTAAACAAAAAGGTTAAAACTCATGCGACAGATAAAACATCAATAAATATCTTTAGTGTTCGACCATTCTAAGCCTATCTATCTGAATCTTTGAATACGTAATGTATTTAAAGGTTAGTTTTCAAAAAGTATCGAGTACAATCTCCTAAAGAAAAACTTCAAGTCGTAACAAACTTTATACAAAGGGAAACGAGATAATTGCTTTCAGGGGCAATATTCTTTCTCAAATGTCGCATTCATTCTCGATTTCCGTATGATTGTAAATCATTCTTGATTTTATTGATGTTATGCGTGTCGGCAATTCCTTCCTTACAAAGTTGTCATGGGTGTCCAGCTTATACCTCCATAAAACCTTAAATTTTTAAATATATGTTTGGGATTAAAAAAATTTTTTGACAGTGTGTGTTTCAGTCGGTTCGTGAGAGAAAAACTTTTTAAAGTTCATTAAAAGCTATCTTTTATCAACGATGAATCAAGTAAAACGGTTCTGCAATCATTTTCATTAAAAATGTAGCAGCTAAAAATATTAGTTTTGTTGAAGCCATAAAAAATATCAGGGTTCATATCTTGCACAAAAACAGTTTAAGTTTTTTTAGTGACTGAAAAGATAAAAACATTAAGTAAAATATCAAAAATGACAGATTAATAAGCTACATTAAGTATATAATTGTCTGCTAGATAAAAATTGTTCCTATTTTCTTTAGTTTAAAATGTTTTTGCTTTCCAGGTCACTTCAAATATTTATTTTATTAAATAAATGTTTATTATATATTTGAGATATAATTTTATGGAGGAATTTTATTTTCTAATAGAGGGATCTCAGGAAGGTTTCCACCCCGATTCTCAATAGTTTCAGGTTCTCTTCTAACATTATTACACTTCGTGATTAGAGAAATGTTACCCTAAGAACTGAATTCAAAATCATATTTTCTGCCTTTACTTATTTTTATTATTACTTTTTTCATTTTCTTTGATCACTCAAGACTTTGAGTATTACTCTTAGAATTTAAGCAATATTTTTCTGTCTAACACACACACAAAACATGCTAATGTTATTGAAATCATATGTAAAAAAAAAAAACGATTCAATTAATCACGAATAACTTTTTATGTAGAAAAAATATATTTATCAATTATTTTACTCATTTTGAAGAAGAAAACGTAAGAATTTTCTTAAAAATCATATACATCTTTTTTTTTCAATTATTATTTGATAAGAAGCCATTTCTAATGGATCAGTAATATAATTGTCAAAAAGAACAACTGATTTTTTTTAAAAATATATCATATTTATTGACTTTTAGACAATCTATGCTTGTAAAGAATTTTCAAACAAACATATATTTATTGTACATGGGCTTTTTATTAGCTTATAATGTGTGTGTGTCACTTCACAGATATTTATTTTGAGTTTCAGAGAATTCAACAATATTAAAACAGTTCATCATCGAGTTGAAGCCATTGAAAACCCGCTGTGTAGTCGAGACTGATGCACGGTTAATCTATCGAGGCTCAAAGTCCCCCCATTGGCGTGATGTGGAAGTTAGTAGAGGGGGTGCCAGCTGAGGTATCATCCTCATCACATGACAGAGGTCCAAAATTACGAGGCCTGTCACCAATGGTTCTTGTGTTGCTTTTAGTGCTACGTTAATAAAACTTTTTAATCAATCACCGTTGATTTGAGAAAATCGGAATTTAATTGAAATTGTATAACATTCATAAACACTCAATATTTTCTTTTCTTTTAAATCGATCTTCTTGATTATAAAGACTAATATTTTAATAATTTTTCAAAAGGTTATAATATACATTTCTTGAAGAACTTCAGCCTTAATTCAAAATAAAAATTTCAACGTTTAAGTATATGATTGCATGAATTATTTTGATACATATAAAATAATTTTATAATGTTTTCAAATTTTTAATGTATTAACTAAATATTATGAAATTGAAATATATGATCATTCTAAATACATTTAAACATGTTTTTAAAATTTGATCTTTGATTAAAGGGCGAAAATAAACATTCATTTGCAATGCAATATTTTATAAAATATCTAGAGTAAAAGTTTCAAAGCCAAACGCCTTCAACATTTCAAAAGATGTATTGCTTGTGGAATAGTTAAAGCTTTCTCCCTTTATAATTCTACACTAATGAATATTCATACAATAACCGTATTTCATTGCATGTCATAGTTTATTCCAGTTTTCATATATGAAATTATTAAACCTACTGAAATTAAACATTACAAGACTTAATAATTCAAAAATTCATTTATATTATATATATATATATACATATACATATACATATATATATATATGTGTGTGTGTGTGTGTGTGTGTGTGTGTGTGTGTGTGTGTGTTTAGCGCAAATATGAAATAGAACTTTCACGAATTGAACATTTTCTTTCATTGTTCAGTATTACTATCATTCACTTTTAGGTGCTAAAAAATAAATTTACATCCAAAATAATAAGCGAAATAACTTTTTGTGTTTATAAATAATACACTTTATAATGCTCAGTACTAAATTAAGAATGGTGCATATATGATAGTTTGATAATTATATCATGTACCTATACTGCAGCCACTACATACCATAAATTGCAAAGTGAACAATTATAAATATTTTCCCTGATTATTGCATATGAATAGAATAATTTAATGCAACAGAAAAATTCTAATTATAGAATAATTGAGAATGATACAAGGAAATGCAGGAAAGAATATGTCTTCTTATTTTCAGAGAATATTCTGAAAGGCCTAGAATTGAACGGACACATAAAATTGCAAAGCGGCTTTCAGAAAGAACTTTCTTCAGAAAAAGGGAGAATCATGGGTTGCTAGAGGCTACCACGCAACCTCCCCGTTGCCCATCAGGGACCAACATTCTATCTGTATCTTTGTCAAACATCACATAGAACTGCCAATCATTGACAGGAAAGTAAGCAATATCGTAAAAACTTCCGTCCGTAGCCTCCTGTCTGGGGTCGGCTTGTGCACCTACTACTCTAGATATCCCGAAAGCTCACAATCAAGCTCTGTTTGTTAATAGTAAAGACACTGGTATTTGCGCACTGCTGATATCAGAAATCCCATTAAAATTCTAAACCTCATGCTTCTAATGTAAACAAGGAAAACTTACAACAAAATAGATTTCTACCAACAGAACCATTCAAGCAATAGAAAATATGCTATCAATCAACAACAATCAATCCCTGCACAGACCACGTGAAATCTCTACTAGATAACTCTTCATCTATCATGGCTTAAACTGTATTTCCGCAAAATCTACTTCCAAATTAACACCTAATAATAATGAGCCAACAGGAGCGCAAATTCCAGCAAACTTAATATCAGGAACGCTCCTTTCTCCTCATCTGTACCATCAGCATATACTTCTTAACCATTCAAGAGGAATAAGCCAGATACTTCTACCAAAGCCACTAGTATTAACTTCACATTAAAATAAATTACATTACATTTATTTTTAAAAAATTTTGAAATTATGAATATTGCACTTAAAACCTTTAAAATTCAAGATAAATTGGAACCAACTTCACGAACCATTCCCCGCCAACGGCACTTCCTAGACATAACCCGCTTCCATCCTGCATTGAATAGACACTCCTGATTCTATAAATTTATACTTTTCTAAATCTTAAAAAATATTTTAAAATTTCATACATGATTCATATTTAATCCAAGAATAAAACTAACTTTTAATTTTAATTATAAAATTATAATTAAGCATTGCCGTTTAACTTACCTGGAATTACATTTATTCTTCAATTTTTAAATTTAACTTCTGGGCATTGAACCAAAGTTCAGTCTCACCTCCTAACTTATTATCAAAACTGGGAGCTGTTAATGCACCCCGAACGTAGTACACT
>BMAW01119581.1:376537-390208 GCA_019974015.1 Nephila pilipes
CCACTATCATTAAATAACAATCCTACTTTATAAACAGGTTCTTCGCCCTACAATAAAGTACGCGGTCTTCGTTCTGAGGACAAAGTTAATGTTTTTACAACTATAGAAAAACACGAAAAACCAAGCACAAACAACGTTCTCAAATATATAATATAAATTTAGGTTTGCCTATTTTACTATGAAAAGATCGTAGCCTCTAATGCCATTCTAATATTTTAAATTTTTATTTCTCAGTGCACTCACAGTTAAAGAAATCAGAATTGCATTTCCGCATATCTCTTTCAGACAGTTTGTAGCTTCTTATTTTCTTCTTCCTTTACAAATTTTACCCGTATGGTAAAGAATAAATAATAACCCAATGGTGCTCATTAATGATCTAATTTTAGTGGCATTGATTAAATGTTTCATTAACGCTGTACGAAGAATCAACACTTGGGCTATTGGCGATAGATCTCATTATTTTGATAATCGGTTAAGTGATGTGGACGACACTTGAACTGGAATTCCACTTACCAAACTTCCACACCTCGTCAGTGCAAAAACTTGGAGGATCGTCAGATTTAAAGTGCAGTTGCCCCTCCCCCTTTTCAGTGGATCTTTAGAGAAATATAGACTAGAACCCACGATTTGAGGAAAACAACTCTGGCTGATTAGGAGATTGCGATCATGACCACCCGGCTACCGTGTCCAATTTTGGTAGTAATCGAGTCATGATTACATCAAAAATCTTACTTTTCAAACAATGGAGTGTGATTCGTATTAAACGAAATTGAACCTCAAATTTTTAAATCGGTGTGAATCTGTTATTAAGAAAATGAGGTTCATTCTAGCGTCATGTTTGTTACTGAACCGTGGTTCAGAAATACGACATCCATATCGTACAAGTTTTGTGTAATTTTTACAGGGATTTTAATTTACGCCAATCTAATTCGGAATTTACGTATGTATTTAATTCGGAAACAGTAGTATAACAATTTAAAAAAAGAAGAATATAATTTTTAATAAATGGGCCTTACATATTGAAAAAAAATCGATGATTCGAATTTTAAAAAATTCAAAAGTCTCTCTTTTTATTTTATATCATAAAAGTTTAAAGCATTCACAAATTGATACTTTCTTTGTAATAAATAAGTGAAGTATACTATACAAAGTTATTAATCTAAATGATTATCATGTAAATTATTAAAAACCGATTCAAGAGTTTTATTTATATAGTCAGCATTTTGAAATTTTAGGTTGTAAATTTAATTCAATAAGTTGATTCTATTTATTGAATACACCTAAGTACTCTACAGAAACAATAATTAATTATTTAAAATAATTTAAGTGGTACCCTGAGATTTAATATATATTTCCAGTTCTTCTGAGTCTATCAGAATGAAAATCATATTATTTGAAGGATCCAACATATCATATAGGATAAAATAAACTTTAGTTTTAAATATTATTCGACTCTGTGATTGAGAGAAAAGTACAACGCTTAAAAATTTAAAGATTCAGCACTTATTCATGTTTCGTTTTGGTTCATTATATATGTTAATTTCTAATAATAATTTACAATTGAAAAGTGTGTATCAATTGTAATTTTGCCTCATTGCTCATTACGGAAATAAAATGAGCAAAACGGGTAAAAAACTTTAAGACAATATTTGTGTAATATGCTAAAAGTTCGATTTAGCAAAAATCGTTCCATAACAACATCAAACTTTGATATAATTTATTATAAAACAATGAAAAAATATGAAAAATGGAAATAAAAAATTTAAATATTTTGTTGCAATTATTTTTAAATAAGTTTATAACTGTTTAACTGTAAAAAACTTTTGATAACGAGATAAGATATAACTTAAAAGCGTTTGAACATTTCTTATCACAAAACATACTACAATACTCGTCTTTTGTTCAATCAGTAACAAATCAAACACTTTGAAATATACTTGTGAATTTTAACAGATATGTTATGAATTCCAAAAAAAGTTGATAATTCATTCCTGCATTACATATCATTCATCAAGATTCAACTTCTATAAAAATTTTAATTAAATACTTTGTATTTGAAGAGAACAATAACATTCTTTTCTACAGATACTGTAGGCCATGGTAGCCTAGTGGTCAAGGTCGTAGACTGGCGAAGGCGGTTTTCGTTCAGTCGCGGGTTCGATCCTTGACCGCCAAAGACCCGCCGTGTAACCGGGGCTGATGCACGTTAAATCTGTTCGGGGCCCAAAGTCCTCCCTTTTGCGTGGCGTGGATGTTAGGAGAGGGGGTGCCAGCTCAGGTGTGGTCCTTGTCACTTGACCGTGGTTCAAAATTACGAGGTCCGTCGCCAATAGCCCTCGTGTTGCTTCTAGGGTGACGTTAATAAAAACTAAACTAAACTCCACAGATATTAACAATCAACTGTTTTCACAGATACAGTGACGAGAATGTGTTAATAATCTTCCATAAATTTTTGAAAAGTCATTTCTCGTGTTATGAATAAAATACTCCAGAATAAATCTGAAAAATATTGATAAACAATGAGAAATTTTTTAAAAAGTAAAAGGATAAAAAAAAAAATGAATTACTTGAAGGAAGAAGCGAAAAAAAAAGTTAACACATAAATTTCGTTATTATAATGTGAACAGTAAAATACTTGATGTCATAAAGAATCTAAATTATTTACAAGACACTATTAGACGTGAACATACTTTTTTACAATTTTTTTCAATTGAAATATGATTATCAGTACAACTTAAATATATGTTTGAAAATGCTTTTGTATTGCAGGAATATTTGATTCAGTAGATTTTAATGATGTTTCTACGATAACTATTTTTTGCAGTTTCTTAAAAGAACCGAAAATGTTGAGCTCCATTTTACTCTAGAATTATTATACTTTTTCTGAATTGTCAGAAATAACCTTATTAGAAACACAACAAATATTAAAATAAGTTAAAGTTTTTATGTTCGCTATATAGCATTCTAAATATACCTTGGAAAATATTAAAAAAAAAAATTCACATATTTCCCTTAAATGAAATTCACATTAAATTAAATTTTTTAAAAGCTTAAACTGGAGATTTTTAATGTCTGTGGGGATTACGGATAACAAAGTTTTTGGACGCATAAAAATTTGCTGTATTGATATAATAAATCAATTTTCAAAAGAAAGAAAAAACATTGGGATTTATGCTTGACCAATATCGAAAAACAAGCTATTGATTGGAGTTTTATAAATTTTATTGAAATACTGTTTACCATCTGGATTTTAACATAAATTATACTTGAAATTATGAAGTCAAATGTTAGTTCATTGTAATATTAAATGAAATATTTTATTTTATCTGTATTAGAATGGAATTAAACAACTGAATCCTATAGATTTCTTAAATTTTTCTTGTGACTCATTCAATGTTTCAAAGCAAGACGCAAGAGAGGTTTTCCAGTTTTGATCTGGAAGTTGTAATGACTCAAGGGCGAAAGTATTTGTAGGTAGGTGCGTTAAGTCGAAATAATAGTGATTCGAAATTTTTGCGCTTTCACATGGAGAATATATTCTCCAATTCTAAAAAAATTATTTATAAATGATTAATCATATACTTTAAGTTCGAAAGCTGTAATTTAATGTCTTGAAGTTTTATTACCAATTTGATTTTTAATCAAGTTTTACACCCATGTTTTTTTTTTTTCTAGTTAAATTATCAGTAATATATTAATTAAAAAACTAAAAGTAGAAAATCTAAATATGTCTACATAATTACAAAATAGTTAAAAATGTCCTTGATTACAACAATAAAAATTGAGAAAATGTAAATATTAATCTGAATTGTGTATGTTATTTTTTAAAAAAATGCTTTTAAAGTTCTCAGAATCAATCCTAATCTACGACATCCGTAAGGAATAGTATATACAGTTTCCATTTACAATCAAATGACGTTGATTCAAATATTGCTAATTTGAATTCAGCGTAAAGAGAATGCAATAAAATTATTTAAAAAATAGTTAAAGAAATTTTGCAAAATGCTTAATTAAATACATTCTTGTCAAATTTGACATCTGTTGAAATTTTTTTAAAAAAAGACCAATTTACTAAAAATAGAAACCAAATAATAAAAGTTTTACAAAATCTTATTAAGAAATGCCGATGAGAAATACAAGACTATTTGTATAAATTTACAATACATGTATAATTCTATTCAAAGGAATTAAATGGAGTATTGAAAGAGAAGAACGAAATGAAATGTAGTATTATTTCATTTAAAAGGCTCCAAAATTAAATGAGGTAAGTTTATTGAATTTCTTTTTCCTTGGATTTAACATTTCAAATGAAATGATTTTTTCAATTTTTTCTATTATAATTTCATATTTGATCAGTTATGAAATAAATGAAATAATTACTTTAGAATTAAAAAATACAAAGGAGAAGAGAGAAAAATAAAATCTCACTTGTAGAAATTCAATCTTTAATTTTTGTTATTATTCTCACAAATTGATAAGTGAAAGTTGGTGAAGTTTTATAGCGCAAGAGCCAAATACGGTTATGCTGTGCAAAAAAAGGTGTAAGAATGATTTAAATGTTTGAAAAACGGAAAAAAGCAAAATTGGTTGACAAGGAGAGTCGAAATATCGCTAGTGTATCCTGGGGGCGCGACACCCATGTTTGCCACTGATAGTAAACTCCATGGGAGAGAAAAAGAACACTACGGTCACTCGAGGTCGTGAACACAAATTGATAAGGTTTACAGCTTTCGATTTTGATGAAATAATATCTTTTCATAATTTTAATAATTATAAACTGCTTCAATTAATAAAATTGTAAGTCCTATATACAATGGAATGTAGTAAATATATCCTTTTCTGCGTGCATGACACACCTCCTCATCTCTAAAGCATAAAATCTCTTTAAATTTTTAATTTCCTTAACAGCATTTAAAATGTTCACCTAAAGTTTTGTTAAAATTTTTAAAAAGAAAAACGATCTTAAAAATAGCGTAAAAAATATTTTTTTTATAAAATGTAATAAATATAAAAGATATAATCGTATTTGAAATTTTTTTTATTTGTAACAGAATTCGAAACTGATGAAAAGAGTTAATTTTTCAAAACGCAATTAATACAAAAATATAATTGCATTTGGAACCTTTATATATATATATATATATATGAGAGAGATGGTACTTTTTTAAAATACTATGAATGATAAATACACATTTGCATTTGGAACTTTTTTTTATAAGAGAATATAATTTTTTTTTAAAATTCTGTCAATTATAAAATATGTTTTGAATTTGGAAAATGTATTTGGAACTTTTATATATATGAGAGAATGTATTTTTTAAATACGATCAGTTACAAAATATATACTTGTATTTGGAACTTTTTTATATGAGAGAATGTATTTTTTTATAAATACGATGAATTACAAAATATATAACTGTATTCGGAATTCCTTTTTTTTTATTAGTGAGTAAATTTTTTTTAAATTCTATCAATATTTAAAAACTATCAATATAAAAAATATATTATAATATTTTTATGTAGCAGAGTTCGAAACTGATACAAAGAATTTATTTTTTAAAATACAGTTATTTTAAAAGGTATAATTGTATAGAACTTTTTTATGTAGCGGAGGAAGCCTTTTTCGAAAAAACCTTCAACCCCTCTAAGTAAAGATTCCCCACATGTTCTAAATCATTGATGTGGTTAAAGGTGCCCAATTGTTATTGTTTATCAAGCCTTGTGCGTTATTGTTTGAATTCAATTTATACAAAAGCCCTGTAGTTATGATCATTTTGCTGATGATTCGAGTGTTTAATATTTCTCCCCTTCTATTTTTTTGTCTGGTTAGATATTATGTTTATGGTGGGGATGTTTCCTAATATTTCGAAATATTTTCTTGAATAAAAATTTTCGTTAGTTCTTTTCATTCTGTCATGGAAAATATCGTTATTGATGTCTTCTGGGGCAATCCATTCTATATGCACATTGGATTCCACTACCAATTTTGCGAGATTATCAGCCTGTTCATTTCAAAAAAATTTCCGAATGTCCTGGAATCCAAAGCGGAATCGGCTGAGTATGAAAATATGATTGAAGGAAGATTTTATTGGCTAGTCTATGAATGACTTTTTGGGATTTGATATTGTAATTTTTTAATGCTGATAGCACAGAATGGCTATCAGAGAGAATTCACATATTTTCGTTTAATTCAATTAAGTTACGAAGAGCTTGGAATATGGAAAGTGCTTCTGCTGTAAATATTGAATTGATAGGATTTACTCGGTATGCTAAAGATGTATTTTTCGTGACACCTGTTATGTATGTCATACTTTGAGTTTTTTGATGCATCCGCAGCTATTAGGAAAAATTCCCTAAATTTAGGATTCACTATTTCCCCAAACAATCATTTTATTATATGAGTTGGTAAGTTTTTAATTTGAAATCCAACTTCTTCAGTATAAATCTCACAAGGAAGATATGTGTTATACGTCAATCTGGGTATTATTATAATTTGTTTTTCATCAATGCCCAAAATATGAAAAACATCCTTAATGTTATTTCTGTCCAATTCCAGGATTTCCAGATTTATTGTTTCAAGGCTATTGTAATTCATAGGAGAAAACTTACCATTTGATATTTGAAATATAAAAAATTATTAACCAATCGTCTTATTTTATCAGAAAGAATATCCTGTTGAGCCAATTGTAAGAGCACGATATTTGGGGTCCATTGGGGAAGTTCCAAGACAATTCTAAGAGCTTTTGTTTGAATAACATTGAAAGGTTTGAACTGCTTATGAGACAATTTATTCATGATATGACAGGTATAGTAAGAAATACTGCATATACTATTGTTTTTTTTTAATTTAATAAGAACTGCAGCTCTTGGGCCATAGTGTCAATACGCCATGCCTTTAAGAGCATGAATTTATTTGAAGCATTATTTTTCATTAGATTCATCATAAAAATATTTTCCTAGTGTTTAAAAAATATATTTCTAAATATTTAATGGAGGATTGCCATGGGAGTGGGTACCCAGACAATATAATAGTAGGATATATTTGAATTATCTTATTTGAAAGTTCTGCTATTATACTTTTGTCAGGACTTAGAGTAAGTTTCCAGTATTTTGTGACTCTTTCCAGAGTATCTTGTAGTTTTTTATGGATGATATTGACAGAATGATGTGAGCAATAAATAAAAAGGTCATCAGCATGCGTTTAGCACTCGACTCCCGTTTCTAAAGTTAGAAAGATATCGTTCATATAGAGTGTAAATAAAATGGTACAGTGAACACCACCATGAGGGACCTCTTTCAAATCTGTATTTCCCGATAAAAGACAACCCCTACGTCGTATTTGAAATTATCTGTATGAAAGAAAATTGTTTCTGCATAGTGCTATTTTTCCTGTGGTTCCTAGTTGTAGACATTTTTTTAAAAAAAACTCGTCTAAATATATGGAATCATAAGCACTCTTGATGTCCAAGCTAATTCGCACAGTAAATTTCTTTTGCTTTTTAGTATCTACTATAGACTTGTGTATAAGTGGATATCGTGGTTTAAACTTTGCAGGGTTTTTGAAATCGGAAGGATGATTGCATGTTTCCAAAACTGAGGTACAATCGAATTCTCAAATGAATGTTGAAAATAATCAAGAACAGTGACCCGTTGACTATTATTCAAATTTTTGAGGAAAGAAGCTATAATGTGATCTGCACCCGAAGTAGTGTTTTCCGATGTTTGAAAAGCCCTATTTAATTCCGAGATACAGAACGGTTTATTTAGAATATTGTAATCGTTGGTGAGTAAATCCAAAGGAAGCGGTTCATGAGAAGTATTATTAGATGCAAAAAAGTCGGCAAACATATTAGCCTGAATTTGAGGTTCTGTGATATATCTATTATTAACTTGAAGAATATTCAAAATTGATTCTGGATTTTTATGAGTAGAAAATTTCTTTAGATTGTAATAGAATGTTTTTGGATCAGAAGTATTGTTACATATTGTGTTCTAAAATTATCTCTTTGACTTTTTTTATGTAAACTCTGAGCTTACTTGAATATTGCTTGAATTTATTCCACAGTTAAGGAAAAATATCACGAATGGCTTTTTTGCAGAAAAACTTTAAGATCTTGAAGAAATTATTACAAGAATTGTTCCACCATGGTGCAAATTATCTGTTTGATAATCTAATATCTCGGGTATTATTTTTAATTATTTTAGATATGGTTTCAGTTATTTGTGTTTTGTCATGCTCTTGGTTGGTAAATGTATATTGTGCTTGTTTCATTACTTCTTGCTATTCTACTCCTTTTACAGATTGCTTATTCTGCTTGAGTAATGAGAACTCTGTGACTATGGGGCAATTATCGCTTTCAAAAGAGCAGTCTAAAATATAGGTATTAATGTAGCCTGTATATGTAGATGAAAATAATGTAAGATCTATTAGAGATGCTGTATCTTTAGTACTTCTATGTGTGGGAACAGTAGTATTGATGATAATAAAATTTGAATCAATTAACCAATCGACAAAGTCATTACTATGTTTAGTAGAATGATTGGATTCCCAAATCGGATGAGAAGATTAAAGTCCCCCAAAAGGATGGCTTGATCTTTTACTGATTCCGAGAAAAATTTTACTAATGAAATATTTAATTCTCTCGGCGAGTAGATATTAATTAAATAGAAAGATTTCTTATTTCTATTTTAACAACAAGCATTTCTAGATCTTGCGTTTGCGCTATTTGTGTAGGAACTTGTCGGGCAGAGATATTCTATGGAACAGCAGTTAGCAGTTCTCCTCTGGGTCTGTCTGTTCTGTCTAATCTGAAAATAATCATGTTTGAAAAATAGAGCCTGTCCTCGTCTTTAAAAAGATTTCCAGAATCAGCCAAAGATCTGTTTGTGAGAAGGGAGGGATATTTAACCATATAGATTTATTTTTAAGTCTCTATCGTTCCACTGTTAAAAGTTCATAAATGACTTTTACAACTCGTTATTTATACCCTTCCCTCAAGGACAATATCGCTAAATTATAAGAGAATGCAAGGTCCATAACCTCTAGTACAATTCGGAACAATGTGTAGAACTTGGTTATTTAATCCATTCTTATCCTTTTTATGTGTTATTTGGTGCTGCTTTATTATAACACATATATAGATGAAATTTCATTACCGGCTCCTTTATGTGCGTGTTTTTTCCTGGTTGGGGTTGTTGTACGAGCCCCGAATTCCAAAATATTGTTTGAATGTGTGAACATTGTTTCTAGGGATTTTTGAAAAACCTTCATTAAAAATACCGTTCATTTTTCCAATACAGTTTGAAAGGAATTTGGCAATTTTCTAATTTTTCATCCAAAAGTTCCTGTATATTATCAGCTTGTGAATGCTTTCTTAATACCGTTGAATAGTTTTCAGCATTAGTAGCTCCAAATCGTCGTCTTGCTTCCGGTAGTGTTAAGTGTTGCCTGCTTTTCAATTCCAATATTTGCTTTTCTTATATATGTATGGGACATTAGGGAGTGTTAGCTGGGTGATATTCCGTACAATGAATGCTTTACATCTGGCTCTTATTTGCTATACATTCACCAATATAGGATGGACTGCAATTTACGCAAGTTTCAGGTTCCTTACAAAACTGGAATGCTGGAAGCTATAACATTTGGAGCATTGTTTATTTTTTCATTAAAAGTTATATATTATGGTTTATAAACCAGAGTTTGTGTGGTACTTTCTCTTAACTCTGTTTCTAGTATGATAATCAACACAGGGGAACTTTCTAGGCTTATCCCGGATTTGAGAAACTGTCGGATCTCTATTATCTCTATATTGCTTGTATTTTGTAATTCAGTGGCTAAATCTGTCAGTGATAGATTAGTAGGAATCCCGAAGAGGAGAAATCTGGAAGTGATTCTTTCCCATACGATGTTGGTCTTAATTGAGATATTTGATACTTTTTTCTAATGACAATACTTTCTTGAACGCACAGGGTCTGCGGTAGAAAGTTTTAATTTTAACTTTTCTAGAGTAAGACATATTTAGGATGTTCGCATAACTTGAAATGTTACTCTTAATTTCTGGAGGCAATAATAGGGGACTAGCTTTCGGGATATGAGATTGTCCCTGATTATGCTCCAAGAGAATATTTATCTCGGTTATTTTCTTGCTTTTGCTCATTTTATAAGTTTTCTTTTCACTCAAAGTTGTTTTAAAGTATTTATCATTTCCCGTCCCTCTCATGACCTCCATTGGAGACGGTAACTGTTCGTCCCAATATTTAGTCACATTATACTAAAGACCCAGATTAGGTCTATGCGTTCTAAAAGTGGAAATAAATAAAAGGTATTCTTACCAAAATGCTTATATAGAAAAATATTCGATACCTCATTTTTTATGGACAAAGAATAAAACAAGAAAGAAACTCAAAAGGTTTGAACGAAACTTGCAGAACTTAAAGATTAATGGCGCAAGAATCCTTCACCACGCACACACCTTTTCAAAATCCATTCCAAAATCGTATAAATGGTGTGCCACCCCGTTTTTTCCAAAATTATACAGTTCGTTTTACAGTTAAAAAGCATGATTATAATTTTGCAACAAAGTATTAATATATAAAAATACAGAAACAAAATTTAATAAATGAAGCTTAGGAATTAACACATCGATCAATAACTCCCGAGACTAACATTGAAAACAACATTTTTTTTGCAAAATTTTCTTATTCATACAACATAACACCTTTTGTTAATCACCTTTTAGGGTGATACAATCGTTCCAACGCTTTTCCAAATCTTTTTTTTTTTTTTTTTCCCAAAAATTTTTTTTTCTTTTTTTTTTTCGCAAGATACCTTTTTTGTTGCGAGTAAATAGCGATAAACAGCTTTCTGAATCATCGACTCGTTGCTGTTTTTGTTCCATCGAAAGCAATTGCGGCACCCACTTGGAAAAAACCTTTTTCACTTCACTTCAAAAAACCTTTTTCAGTAAATACACTTCCATATGATTTCTGTGTCATCTCAGCAATCTCACGGAGCTTCACTTTACGATCTTTCATTATAATTTTTGTCACTTCACTCACATTTTCCGGTGTAACGGCTTCCACAGGTCTACCCGAGCGTTCCGCGTCATTTGTGTCGGTACGACCACGTTTAAACTCGGCAAACCACCGACAAATCGTTGCTTTTGATGGACAAGAGTCCGGGTAACATTTTTCAATCCATTGTTTCGCTTGCACGGTGTTTTTACCCATTAAAAAACAATGTTTTATCAGAACACGAAACTCGGTTTTTTCCATTTTTTAAGCAAACTACAAAACGACTTTACTCCAACCTCGATAACTCAGCTGTTTCTGGTCCGATCGACTTAAAATTTTGACACGTTTCAAGCAAAGGTTAGTACTCTAGAAAGACCTGGTTACTGGTTTACTACGAGCGCCATCTCTGGGTTAGTCTCGGGAGTTATTGATTGATGTGTTAACAATGATTATTTCCATTACTGTTGTGTACCCATTATATTTATTATTGCTCAATTTATAATTGTACTTAATTTGAAATATTTTTATCACACTTCTTAATTGTTTACAACCAAGTTTGACGAAACTCGTGCAGCCCTTTAGATAGGGAAAACTCAACTAATGCTGTCCCAACCAATCAAACAAGCAATATTGCTTATGTTTTGTTAAAATATTATTCTGTCCTATTTGCATTTTACAATGCACTTACAATTTGACGTTCATTGATTTAGTTTCATTTAATATTTCTGGGGGGAAATGATTAACCGAAATTAATATTTTCTAAATATACTATGTTTCTAATGATTGTTACAAACATATTAAAATATTAGCTTAATATTTTAGAGCATTTATGGATAACATTTTAACTATTTCTTAAATGACCATTGAAATTGTCCAATTTTGTGAAGTTATTACTCAATAAATGAACATAATATTTTATAGTATATTTGCTAGACTCGACACAAAATGAAAATTTTTGCATTTTTGTGAACAAGGTATGCGATTCAGCAACTTATTTTTTTAATTGTTTATACTAATTATTTATAAAGTAGCTAATAATTCATAAATACCTTCAATAACTAATGTTGAGTCCCTGAGCTTCAAGGCTCTTCATGTCTTGTAAACTTTTGGAGCTGAGCTGCGACTTCACTTGGCCAGAACTACGATTTTGTTATTTTTTTAAAATAGTAGTAATAAAAAAAAGTGATAATTAACTTTATGAATTTAAAAATGCATTAAGAATTTTTAAAGATTTAATTTATTGGTAATGAAGCGAGAGAGCTGTGTGTATAACTACTAGTAATAATAGCTTTAAAAATAGGGTTTAATTTTAGATACCAGACAATAGAATAGATGTCTTTCTTGTTAGTATTTATATTATTAAAATTAAATAGGAATCGAGAGACAGAGAGTTTCATTGCTTATTGAGAGTCTTTGATGAACAATCAGAAATGTTTCCCATACAGGGTGAGTTGGAAGAGTGAGTAAAAGCCTATAAAGTTAGTAAGAGTCAAATGGCAAGTGGCTCAGAGTTGATTCTGACTTTAAATTTCCTATCTTGAAGGAAACTCTGCATCTTTCTTATCAGATAGTTAGGAAAATTTAAATTTATCATTTAAAAAATGAAGCCATTGTGCCACAATTTGTCGAAGGCTCTTTTTACATCAAGAAAAATACCAACAGTGGACAGTTTATTAGAAAATTCTTCATCAATTATGTTGAAAACCCTAATTAGTTGGTGGGTGGTAGATTGACATTTCTGAATCCACATAGCTCTTGAGGAATACAATTAATTTGATCGCAGTGGCTTTTAATTCTTTCAAGAACGATCTTTTCAATAATTTTTGTAGTGAACCAAGATAAGTGATTGATCGATAGCTTTGAGGAAATTTGTGATCTTGTTTTGGTTTTGGTAGCATAATTATACATTTGCTAATTTCCAACAGGTCGAGAAACCATGGTTAATAATTGTAGATTTTAGTTAAATGCCTTGATGGCTTTTAGAGAGAGAAGTTTTAAAGCATATTTCGGGATATCATCTGGACCTGATACCTTTTTGTTTGGAAGTTTTTTGATAATATTCATTATTTCCGAGGGACTGGTGACCGAAGAAGTTTGAGTGTTCCGATGATTCAAAAAGTCTATGATTTCTCTTTCCACCTTGTCAATTATAATGTTTTTGTAAGGTTCGGCGTTCTCCTGAAACGTAATTTCTCGTAGATCTTTGAAGACATCTGCTTTTTCGTAGTCAGTAAATGCGATTCCATTTGGACCACTCAATAGTGGAATGCTTAGCTTTATAGGTTATTTTTCTTTGCATAGAATAGAGGGAGTTGTCCTCGAGGTTCAAGTTTTCGAGAACTGTTTTCCAAGATTCGTATTTTTTGGTCCTTATCAGTATTCATAAGTAATAAGATATGGTGATCCATAGAGAATTTCTCCCAATGCCCTCCCGTTAGCGTGGTATGGAAGTTAAGAGAAGGAGTGACAGCGCAGGTGTCTTCCTCGTCACCTGAACGAGGTTCAAAATTATGAAGTCCGTCGTCAAAACCCCTGTTGCTCCCACTGCGACGTTAATAAAACCAAACAAACAAACAAAAGAGAATTTCTTTCTCGGGGAATCTTTACTTACAGGGGTTGAAGGTTTTTTCGAAAAAGGCTTCCTCCGCTACATAAAAA
>BMAW01119581.1:395208-425177 GCA_019974015.1 Nephila pilipes
GGTTTTACAAGGGATAAGTAGCGTTGGAAATCGATGTTTACAAAGGGTTCCAGAGATTGAATGAATTGGGAATCACCAGAATATTCTTGATTTGTCTTTACGCGAATTGATTTGTTTTGATTCTTCAGCTGTTCACAGAGAAGTGTGGGGAAGTCATAAATATATACTTGTAGGTCAGCGTTTCTTAACCTCAGGTAGGCTACGTTTTTTAAAGTTCCAGCAGTGGAGTGAACTGCTTTTTCTTTGTCTAATGGAGCATGGCATGGATAGAAACATGAAAGTATTAATGATTTTGTGAGTAAAATTTTAGAATTGGTAGTAAAGAGAGGATTGAATAGTGTTAGAGTGACTTATGAATGTTGAGTGGGATGAGCGATATGATTGGTAGAAGCGAGCGGAGGGTAGGAGAGGGAGTATTGTCTGCCGTGGGTGAGGGGGAGCAAGCGCTCCGCTCTCGCCGAGGCAGGGTAGAAGGATAGCAGTAGGTGAGAGGGTAGAACTGCTGATGGGAAGGGGTGAGCGGGGCTCAACCCTAACCGGGGCAAGGAGGAAAGGACAGGGAGTAGGGGAAGGAGAGTGGTTAGGTCTGCTGAGGGGAAGGGGTAGCAGAGCTCACCCTTACCGGGGCGGGATTCGACGTTTGGACTTCAAGGAGGACAGACGCACGAAACTATGGAGCTTTCTAAGCCTAACGTGGGCGCCCAGGCGCCGAACGATGCGATGGACAGCGGAACGGTGACTCCGGTGAGCAACGACCAACCACCACCAGCAAAGGAAATTTGCTACACTCACACCATCCTTGCGAAGCAAGAAAAAATTATCAAACAAAAAATCGAGCACCTAAACGGACTCATAGACATAGAAGAAGAGGACCGAGATGTCAGATCCCAACCACTACTAGAGGACCTGTATCAGGAAAAGAAAACCTGCCAAGCGGAACTGGACAAAATTCTAGGTGAGATGAACTTTATTTCTCCTTGCCCTTTAAAGAATTGCCAGAAACATAGCAAATCTGCTATTAAAAATCTTAGGAAACGCATGGCTGAGTCATGCAGTTTAACTGAAAACAAAGCCGCATCACCTTCTGCAGTTAACCAAACTAGAGCCCCCAAAGCTCAACGCGTCATTGACGCAAATGGTTTTCAAAAACCTACAAAAACTGCAAAAAAGGCAGTCACTAATGAAAATAATAATGTAAACTTAACCATGAGCAATAGTTTCAATGCGTTGGGGGCAATTGATCCCAATATGGCGGACGCTGACATTCCCCCCACAACTCCAAAGATTCAACCGGTAATGCTTAGGCTTACCCAGAACTACAACATCATCATCCAGGCCATAAACAGGGAATTCCCGAATTCAGCTTGCAAGCTATCGGGACAGTATATAAAAGTCTCACCCAACTCAGAAGATGATCACCGTGGAATTACCACTCTCCTGACCAATCTAAAGGCTGAATACTACGTGATTCAACCCCTAAATAATCGTCTTTTGAAAATTTGTGTAAAAGGACTTCCAGTGCACGCTGATGTGGAGGACATCAAAGAAGACCTTATCTCTAAAGGCATCAAGGTAGAGAAGGTCGTTCAACTCAAGCAATTAAAAACAAAATTCCCACTCCCCATTTTTATGGTAGAAATCCGTAGGGGAGATGACGCCCTGGAAATCTATAAAGTACAATCCATCATGCACATCATTGTCAAGATAGTACCTTTTAAAAAGAAGCAAGGAACTACGCAGTGTTACAACTGCAATTATTTCCACCATTCTTCACATAATTGCAGAATGAATGCCAGATGCCTCAAGTGCGGTGAAAACCACCGCACTGGGGAATGCACTATTAAAGAAAGGTTAGAAAACCCACTATGCATTAATTGCAACTCTAACCATATGGCCTCTTGGCAGGGATGCCCGCTGTTCCCTAAAAAGAAACCAGCAAAAGGTCAGTCTACTCAGAAAACGGAAAACAGGAACCTCCCTACCACCCGACCCGTAACTGCAGGTGTTACTTTTGCAAACATTTGCAGTAACGAAACCACCCAAGAGATGGCGCAACAAATAGCCCAAATGTCAGCCGAAGCCAAACACCAGTTTGAACCGGCTACTGCCCCTATTACCACCCCACAACCAGGAAACTTTAATTTCATTACAGCCATTGCAGAACTACAAAACATATTTAATAAATCCCCGAAAATATTCGAAGCCCTAAACAACATGTCGAAAGTCACCACGACTTCGACAAGCTCAACATTTTCATATCGGGTGTAGTCGCGACACCACCCACTTCCAATAATTAAAATTCACCCTTCTCGGACTCAAACTGGTGTTTTGGAATGCCCAAGGTGTAAAGTTCCACGAAGTAGAATTAAGGAACTTCATAGATAAGCACAACCCTGACTTAATACTAATCCAAGAAACACATCTCGGACCAGGAATGAAATTTTCAATTCCAAACTACACCACATATAGAAATGACAGACCCACCACAAGCAATCGCCCGTTTGGCGGAACTGCAATTCTTATTAAGAAACCTCTCCCACATTACAATATCCCAACACCCACATTAAACGGTGCAGAAGCAACTATCGTTGCCCTCACCCCTACAGATGGAAACCCAATACTCATTACCTCGATGTATATACCCCCATCTGTCAGAGTCACTCACGTTCCAACAGACATAAATACTATTCTAAATCTAGGGCCGACTTCACTAATATGCGGAGATTTAAATGCTAAGCATACTACCTGGGGCTGCACATACAACTCATCGAGAGGTAATGCACTTAAAAACTTTGCCGATCAGAACGGCATAGATATCTTAGCCCCGCCCACTCCAACACGATTCGGACATAACTCCGCCTCCACCATCGACATTGCTCTTACGGCGAACTTTGATTGGCCCTTCCAGATACACTCGCTACCAGAGTTAAGTAGCGCTCACAATCCAGTTCTCATTCACTTTGCTTCTCAAGAGAAGTTTAAGCTTCTCCACACCAACTGGGAATTGTTTAGAAAAACACTCCTTGACACAACCATCAACACTTTTACACTCCCCAAAGCGCACAGAGGAGAGGATATTGAAATTGAAGTAGCCAAACTAACACACAACATTTTAAGTGCACACCAAAACGCCTCAAAACCAATCCAAACAAACAAACAGACATTTATCGGCAGAGAGCTTAGAAACCTTTTTCGAGAAAGGAACAAAGCCAAAAAACTTTGGCAGTTCACAAGATTCCCTGCTGATAAACAAAATTTAAACAGAATTCAAAACGAAATAAGGCGTAAAGTGTACTTACACAAACAAAAAGATTGGGAAGAAACTCTTGAAAATCTGAATGCTGAAAACGGCACTCTATGGAGTATGTCAAAAGCACTCAGAAAGAGAAGACCCCCTGTTTCCGCCCTAAACGGCCCAACTGGTATCGCCCTGAGTGACGCAGACAAATCTGAAACACTCGCTGACTCACTTCAGAGTCAGTTTAAACTAAACGATCTAAATTCACCAACACATGATAGCACAGGGAAACACGTCGTTCACGAATTCTTCATGAATAAAGAAAACTTCGAAAACTCCCCCCCACCTACTCCACCACTTGCTTCAGAAATCGCAAATTACATCAAAATCCTAAAAATTAATAAAGCACCAGGTAAGGATGGTATCACAAACAAAATGATTAAAAATCTTCCATATCTCTGCATCTACCAACTCAGAAATATCATCCAAAATATGCTAGACATCGGTCACTTTCCGGATTCCTAGAAAACTGCCACAATCATACCGATCCGGAAACCTGGAAAAGATCCAACTAAACCTGAAAACTACAGACCTATATCCCTCCTCTCAGTGTTAAGCAAAATCGCAGAAAAAATTATCCACAATAGACTGAGCAAATTCAATAGTGAAAATGACATCCTGATCCACGAACAGCATGGATTCGTTCCAGAGCTCTCCACATCACACCAACTACTCAGAGTGGTGGAACTAGTTAAAACTGGATTCTACAAAGGACAACTCACAGGTGACAGGTGCAGTTTTCCTTGATATTCAGAAAGCATTCGACCGGGTCTGGCATACTGGTCTACTTTATAAACTAATAAAAATTAATACCCCCCCACCTAATAAAAATTATCAAATCTTATATAGAAAATCGAAATTTCTCTGTCATCATCAATGGAACCTACTCTTCACCAAGAAATATCGCAGCAGGAGTCCCGCAAGGAGGAATTTTATCGCCGACCCTCTTCAACTACTTCGTGAACGACATCCCAAAACACCCAGACACAACTCTCTGCGTGTACGCAGATGACACTGCGATACTAGCACGTCACTACTTCCCGAAAAACATAGGCCAAGCACTAAACAACCACCTCAAAGACTTAGAAGTATGGTACTCAACTTGGAAAATAGCCCTGAATGTTTCCAAGACAGAGGCCGTCTTCTTTAATAAAAATAATAGAAACATTGAACCTGACATATATTTAAACAATAACAAAATCCCCTGGTCTGGGTCCACAAAATACCTCGGTGTTACGTTAGATAAGAAACTCACTTTCAAACAACACATAATACTAATTAAGCAACAATATAAAGCAGCAGTCAGAAAAAATTTTCCCCTTCTCGCGAGAGACTCTACATTAAATAGAACCAACAAGATGCTTATCTATGCACTGATGCTTAGACCTATCCTGACTTACGCCTCCCCTGTCTGGGCCCACTGTGCACCTACTACTATGGATATCCCAGAAAGCTATCAATCCAGCATACTACGAACAATAGCAAAAGCACACTGGTACATGCGCACTGCTGATATCAGAAATTCATTAAATTTCCCAACCCTCAAGCAATTCATCAAAAAACTAGCGAAAAACTTCTACAATAAAATCGATATCTCCACCAACAGAACCATTCAGGCAATAGAGAAATATACTCCAATCAATAATAATCAACTTCTGCACAGACCACGCGAAATACTACTTGATTAATTCTCAATTTCTCTTCATCATCATTTTCCTAGACCATTACCTGCCAAAATCTACTTCAAAATGACATGCATCATCAAAAGCCAATAGGAGCGCACCCAGCAACCAATAGGAACGCTCCCTCTCCACACTCAAGAACCAACTTCAATTTCTTCTTAACCAGACATGAGGAATAAGTCAGGATACTTCTACCATCGCCACTAGTATTAGCCTCACTTAACAGTAAAATCAATAGCATTTATTTAAAAAATAAAATGGACTACTCAGATTTTAATATCTAATAACTTAAGTTTAAATTTAATTTTAAATTTTAAAAATTTACTGATTCATAGTTATTATAACTTTTAATTTTAATTGTAAAATTAATAACTAAGCATTGCTCGTTTAACTTTTTTTTTTTACTCTGGCAATTCATTATTTTTTCAATTTTTGAATTAACTTCTGGGCAAGCTGAAAACCAAAGTTCTGTCTCACCTCCAACTAATTAATTAAAACTGGGGATTAAAGCCCGTGAGGGTTATGCACCCCAATATAAAGTCACGTTCCTTCCTCCTTACCGGGGCAGGGTGGAGAGGGAGAGAGAAGAAGGTAGAAGGGGAGAAACGGTAGGAGAAAAAGTTTTTGATTAGCTGTTCGAACAGCTGATCGAGGTGGGTAAGTGGGTAAGTTTCGGTTTGTCGTAGGTTTCTTTAAAAGGTCGGATTTTGGATTGATGTAAGGCGATGATAGTAGTTAATTTCTTGAATGATGATAGATTGGGCGTTGATGGTTGGGTTGTTGTGGTTTTCAATGCTATTGAGAAATGACTCACAGAGCTTGTGGATAGTTTTTGCGATGGAGGGTATCTTGAGTTCAGTATGAAGGAATCGGATTGCCATGTATCTAGGGGCTCTTGCGATGTGTCGGAGGAAGATGTTTTGGGTTCTTTGAACTCTGTTTCTATGATTGATGGCGGTGCAGTCCCAGATTTGGCAGCCGTAGGTGATCACTGGTAGGATGTAGGTTTTGTAGATTAAGAGCTTGTTTGAAAGAGATAATTTTGACTTTTTTCCAAGTAGAGGTTGTAGAGAATAGAATTTTCTGGAAACTTTTTGGATGATGGACTCGATGTGATATTTAAAGGTGAGTTTTGAGCCTAGCTGGATTCCTAGATAGGTGACTTGATCAGCCCATTCTATGAATTCATCGAAGAAGTTGATAGGAGGAGGTGGGTTGTAGGGTCTATTGCTGTGGTTGAAAAGGATGGCTTAGGATTTGCTTATATTTATTTTGATTCTCCTGAGAGAAAGCCAGTCTTCTAGGATCCCGACGTAATCATAGAGGATATATTGGATTTCAGTGATAGATTTGTTTTTTGTTAAAATGGCCGCGTCGTCCGAAAAACGGCAGATTTCAACATAGGGTGAGGTGGGGAAGTCATATGTATATAAAGAAAAAATTTGGGGAGAGATCAAACTTCCCTGTGGTGTTCCTGCAGATATATGACATATTTTAGAGAGCTGGTGATGAAGTTTAACTTGAAATGTTCTGTTTGATAAATAGCTATTTATAAGTTGAATGAGATAAGTGGGAAAGTTGAGTTGGATGAGTCGGAAAATCAGTCCCTTGTGCCAGATGCGATCGAACGCTTTCTGTACATCAAGGAATAGACCACCTGAGATGATTTTATTTTTGAAATTAGATTTTACGAAATTTACTACTCTAAGTAATTGATGGCAGGTTGAGGTCTCCTCTCGGAAGCCATGTTGATAAAAATAACAGTTAAAATAAACAAGCTACTATTTGTACGATATCAACTAATATTAATGTTATATTTTTGCATCTTTTACAGAAGTGATTTTTAAAAATATCATTTTGCATATTTATCAATTAATTGCACAAACAATGTCATTTTTAATACTAAGTCCTCCATTTGTTGAGCTTAGATATCAGTTTCGTTCAGCAAACTGTTTTCGCCAATATAAAAGAAAAACTAATGATAAGATTTACTGGCAGCGTTGTTTTTTTAATACTTACGATTTTAAGAGCTTTAACTTAATTTTAAAAAAGAATATGAGGTACCAAGAAGAGGGAGGGGGTGACTTTATTGAAGATTACATTCATTGTCGATTGATTTTGTTAGAGGAATTCCTACGAAATTCCTTCAATTATATCTTTGTATTTTTAAGTTATTATGATTTTTAATATTATATATTATTAATTTTAATTTACTTCTGGGCAAATATATAACCCAAAATTCAGATTCTTAATAGATTTCCAGGGAGATTGGGTGTAAAAATAAAGAAAGTTAAGAACTTTTGAAATATTTGCATCTGGTCATTCTACCCCCCCCCTTGGGGTTCCCCGAAGGCATGTCTTTTCTGAAAGAGATTGGCTTGCTGACCCCTACCCGCCCCAAGGAACAGCATTTTTTAAAAGCCTTCAAGCTGATTCATCCCCTGTAAACTTCTGCTGCACTGTGCCTGAACGGCGCCAAAAAATGTTAAATGAAAGCAGACCAACGATACCACTTCCCTCAAAATATGTGGTCAGTCTTCTGCGGCCCCTTTTAGATCATATATTAGCTTTACCCCTTAGACTGGAGGAAGTGATTTTAAAGGGAAGTGCGAATGAAATGAAAATGGAAAGTTATTTTAAAGTATAAAAGTGTTGGGGAGTGTAGAAAGAGGATGAATCAGGTGTTCTATCGTACTGTTTAGCTCTCTTCTTTTTAAGGGAGAAAAATTAAAAGGGTATCGGTAGTTAAAATTCTCTTGGTTATGGTGGGATTCAATGAAAGTAATTTTCACAGGATTAATAGAGAAAACGTGGATTCCATTTCTTCGTTTCCCACCTTAATAATGTAATTGAAATTGATAAAAAGAGAAATTCAAATTATCTAGCATGTTTTTGTATCACTTGGTAAATATTATCTTAATAAAATGTATCTATATATATTTACCAATAGATATTTAGATTGCATTCCTGTTTTGCTGTTATTTAAGAGTAAGTGAATGATATATTCTTATTTATTCTATTTTATGATAACTTAATAATAATTATTTATAAATATGTAGACAAAGCTTTCCTTAAATGTGTGTGGGGGGGGTAGTTAAGACAGAGTAGAATTTTTTACAAATTACCAACTTCTGTGTGAAATAATTTTTGTGATCTTATATAAGTATAAATTTAATTATTTATTTTCGTTGAAATTATCCCTTATTTCTTAAAAATATTCAATCTCTTAGCGATAAGTTAATAGTAATTTCTCCTAAAAACTTTTACCTTTTTTATACATTTCATTCATTTGTTTTATTAATGTCGCACTTAGAAGCAAAATTAAGGAGGAAAAAGGAGGAGGTTTTCTAGAATGTAAGCCATAGTTAATAAATTCTTTATTCCTCAGGTAGACTTATTAAGAATGCTTTGCTTTTCTAATGGAATTTAGTAAAAAACATACCATTGTTAATAAAATTTCATAAATTAATTTCTATTGAAGAATGATTTCTAATAAAAATTATGAAGAAAAAATTGCCTAGAAATTTTGATCATTATTTTTATAGCAGTAATTTTTTTTTAAAGCATTTTATGTATACATAAATGTATGAAAGTTTAAATTTATTGTTTCTTATAATAATAAGAGTGATTATTTTAAATTAGAAAGAAATAAGTACTTTGCATGCTTTTGGAAAATCATAGAAATGACGTATATATTCGATTATATACTGATCTGGAATATGTCTATTACTTATAATTTTTCATTTTTTCATGCATCTAAATTCTTAAAATTTTTACTGTTCCAACTTACAGAAGAAAGTGTTCCCTTTGTTTCAAATCATACAATATTCTGGAGGCAAGTTTCAGCTAATTTAATTCTCACATTGTTATCTTTCAGAGCATTGTCAAGTCCAGTTCACTTTTTGCTGCTTATTCTTTTATGGTACGTTTATAAAATATTTCATCCATAAAATGTTTCTAAAAGTTATTCTGATAATTAATATGGGACAATGCATATTTTTACTAAATACTTAGTATTTTGTATGCACATTTTTATTACATTTTTTTGGCATATATTTAAAATATTTCTGTGTCATTTTTAAGAGTTAAGTATGAAATTTGCTGTCAATTCTAGCATTTTCGTTCCGAAAATGAAAAATTACCGTACGATAACATTTCATGATTACTGACTTTATAGATTTTCATTACAAAAGCTACGAAAATTTTTAATCGAATTTTAGGTTATTGTAATCATTACTTTCATTTTTTAGGGAGCTTATAGCGAGAAATAATATATCTGATATAAATTTTGATAGAAACGCTTTCTTTCTTTCTTTTGTTATTTTTAATAAAACTTAATAATGTAACTTAATTTAGAGTAATTTTCTTAATGTTTCAGATGCATCCTTCAATAGAAAATATAAATGTATTTGATTTTGGTTCCTTGAAGGAAAAAACCATTAAAGATATTTTAACGGAAGCAAAAGTATTGCATGATAGAATTTCGATTCCGAAGAGTCGCATTTGTGATAATGAGACTTCTGCACAAATAAGAATTCCATTCGAAAATTCAGTTGGGAATGGATTTGTAAGAATAAGTATCGATTCAGATGCTTAGGAAAAGTAAAGTGATTTATCTCATGTATAGACGAGAAAAAGTTTTAATGTATAATGTTGTAGATTTTTGAGATGTTTAAGTTTTTTTTTCTTCTTTTCCCATTAAATTGTTTTGCAATTCAATAAATATTCTTCTCTGCTGTTAGTTACATTTCATCATTTGGCTGAAGAAATGTCTTTTTAATTTTCATAATGTACAGAAAATTAAGAATATTTATTCATTTAATACTTCAGGAAGTAAACATTCAATCATTTCATCTTCTGTGTTTGTAATGCATATATAATTTCAGTCATGACAGTTGTTTTATTTCATTTGAACAATCGGAATTAAAATATGTGTTCGGAACATATTTTATTACAAGTGTGTCTCATTTAATATTTTAAAATTAGTAATACCAAATAATTAACTTTGAAATGCTTAACTGGTCTTTTTAACACATTAATTTAGCAAACAAAAATGTCTCAATAATCAGATCAGTCTTTTTATATGTTTATCAATTTGCCAAGATCTGCATGAAAATACTAATTTAAATAAATTCTTTTGATCTTTTATTGTATTTTATCCGAGATCAGCATTTATGAGACTTGATTATCTTTAAATCTCAAAAATAATTTTATTAATAGGAATGCATGAGGATATGTATATTAATGGAATTAAAAATGTGTACTTTTTTTTGCCTTTTCTTTGGTAATAAAATTTAAAATGTTGCAGATATTCTCTATCAAATAATAATTTATCAAAACAGAAACGAAATTTTCTTAACTGTTACAGATAGGGGTAAACATTATTGTATTTTTAATGTATATATACACGCTCACAACAGTTTTATGACAAATACAATTTTTTTTTATTAAATATAGTTCATTACAAACTTTTCAAAATATGTAATCTAGATTGAAGAATCTTAATATATTTCTATTTTATTTGTGCATAAAATTTAACTAAACTATCCAAAAAATTCATTGATACTTGAGTTCCTTGATATTACATTTGAAATAATTGATAGTGTGTGATATGACATTTGATTTTATAAATATTATACTACAATAAATTGTTATTAAAACGCATTCTAAGAAAAAGAAAATTTAGTATTTCTGCTTGCTTTCAATCCTGAAAATAATCAAATTCATTTAGTTATTTTTTTAATCCTTGTGACTTAATGAATCTAATTCCGACGTTAATTGGAACAATAATTTTTGAAGTTTTACCAGGAGAAAAGAGTAATTTCTTAACAATTCTTCTTTTTCTTTAATAATTTAAGATTCTAAATGATACGATCACCTTGTATATATTTTTCGTCTTTAATGCTAGTACAATATCTTTTTAAAACAATATTCAAGTTTTTAAGCTTTAAAATAAAAATAATTAATTCTTTATTACTATTAAAATATTAATATATATATATATATATATATATATATAATATTAATAGTAATAAAGAATGGAAAACAATACTGAGTTAAGACACTGTACCGTACTTATATTTACTTCAAAATTACATATATAGCTATTAATTTTAATATTTCTTTTAAAAAAAAGTGTATGAAAGATTCAATGTTATACATTACATCAGTTGTGAGTAAATTCAGTACAATTAAACAAAACTTAGTGAGGAATTTGATCATTTCGAAGTATACAAGAACGATCTTCAGTAGGAAAAAAAAAACCCGAATTACTAAAGCTGACTTCCATAATACATAATTATATAACATCATTTTACTTCTTCAAATTGGTAAGTATTTTCTTAAAAATATTTTTGAACTCTTCATTCCAATATGATAGAATAAAAAAGAAAAAAACTACATAAAACTCTTTCAACATTGAGATAGTTTCTAGAGATATTAGTTTATTGAAATGGTAAATCTTAACATTTAGAGAAAAAAAATAAAATAAAATGTATTTAATTTATTAAGAAAAGAATTTAAAAATTTTGATACGTTAACATGAGATAAATTTCATCCACTAACATTTTTTTTCATTCATATGATAAATTATTCTCTACGTAATAAAATATTGCTTGATCATATTTCTATCAGATAAAATGCTTCATAGTAGACTCTTTTGAAAATCCTATCTGCCAGGGGTCGAATTCTTATTTGATCATTAAGAATTTCTGCATTTATTATAAGCGATATTTATTTTCAACATCTTCACCTGAAGGATTTCATTGTCTGGAACAACAGACTAATTTTCCAATACTGTTTACTAATGAGAATATTTTGGTAAACCTATTTTCTCTTATTTTAAGTTACTTTTTTTAAAAGCTATAAACAGAAAATAATACTGCGTTAAAGCACTGTACCGTAGAGTTATATTTACTCCCAAACTACATCTTTAATTATTATTTTTAATATTTTTTGAAAAAAATTATATGAAAGATTCGATGTAATACACTAAATCAGTTATGAGTAAGTTCAGTACAATTAAGCAAAATTCAATATAGAATTTGATCATTCCGAAGAATACGAGAATAATCTTCAGTAATCCAATAATAACGAAGGGAAAAAAACTCAATTTCAATGTTAAGGGATAAAAATTATTTATTCTAGTACTTACGGTATTGAAAATCACACAATTTTTTTTTACAATTTTAATTTATTTTTAAGCAATTCAAATTACCTTAACTAATTTCGATTCGTTATTTACTTCACAAATTCAATGTACTTCAAATTGGTAAGTATTTCTTTAAAAAAAAATTTTTTTCCGGTTCATTTAAAATATCAAACAAAACTTTCTGGTAAGCAGCAAGAAGATAGCTGGAGCACAATTAAGCAAAAAATACTTTTCTGAAACCGTATCACAGGATCACACAAGTTCTTACGAACTTCAATTTATTTTTTCTATTCGAATCAAATTACTTTAATCTAATTTCTATTTACTTTTATTACATAATTAATTTACTTCTTCAAATAGGTAAGCATTTTCTTAAAAGTATTTTTCAATGGTTCATTTTAATAGCAAGAAGGTGGCTGGAGCGCAGTTTAGACCACAAAGCTTTTCAGAAAGCAAGATTGTTTGAAAGATGGTAAATGTCCAGAAAAAACAGTGTATTACTACGCAGAGAGTTTGTCCCGCGGATCGTCTTGCGCAAGGTTGCTACAAACTGGTTTCTATCAAGAACAACGCTTTGGCGATCAGCCTTTAACTAGAAATTAGGATTTAGCGGGGAAAAATCTTCAACCCCGTAAACTAAAGATTCCCCTCTAACTGTGGAAGTTAGGAGAGGGGGGAATATAAATCAATTTTAAAAATTTGAGAATTTCTTAATAAAGAGTTATAAATTTATTTGTTGTAACAGTATGAACTGAGAAATCATCATGGAAATTTTTTTTAAAAAAATTTCCATACTAAAAAAAATTTATGCAATTTTTTTAATAAACATTTTGTGTGATAAGTCAAATTTGCAGCAGAATATAAATATTTCATTGCCACTCCAATGAGCGCCTAGCGTTAAATATTAATTTATTTATCCTTACTTGATCTGCGATTTTTTTTTTCTCATGTGATGGAATCGTTTTCAATTTTTGCTTGTTTATTTTTGTGATTTTAGTCTTAAAAATATTTTCTTACGTTTATTGATTTCTTCATAAGAAAGCATTCGAAACTGTACCAGAAAAAAATTTGTGCATTTATATAACTATTTTCGTGATTATTACTCACAATACTTAATCATTTATATTTAAGATTTGATTCCTAAATTTGTTTTTCTTCTGAATGATGGAATCAATGCCATTTAGTAAGATACTCTTTCGAGAAAAGGAAATAAAATTCATCACCAATTTTATGGAGCCGAAGTGTTCTTTTCCTTACCCGGCATTGTTTATTTATGGTCATACAACAACTGGAAAAACTCTTGTGGTATCAAGGTTGGTTAGAAATTTAAAAGTACCAAATGTTTGGATCAATTGTCACGAGTACTACAATTCATCATCATTATGTACTAACATTGTACAAGCTCTTGCACCAGAGGAGGTGAATAAGAAAGGAATCGGTAATACTAATGAATTTATCAACTTTGTGAAAAGTAAGTTAAAGAATTCGAGTGAGACGACTTATTTAATATTTGATTCTGCTGATGTCTTACGAAAAGATCAATTTTTATTATCTGTACTTTGCAGATTGCAATTACTTACTACAGTAAATGTATGTTCAATTTTTATTTCTGAATTACCTTGGATGCAATTCAGAACCCATAGTTGTTCATTTGATCCAATTGTGCTTCACTTTCGTGATTATTCTAAGAATGAAATTAGTGATATAATGACTCTCGACTGTCCAACTGGGTTTACAGATGTTTTCTACAGAAGCTACATAAATGTGATTCTAAAAACTTTTTTCATCATGACAACAAATTTGTGTGAGTTATGCCATCTTGCTCAAATAAATTTCGAAAAGTATTGTGAACCTTTGGATGAAGATTCTGACTTTGAACTTAGTAGTTTTAAACTTTGGAAAAATATAGAACCAACTTTGAAAGAGGCAATGAATTCAGTTTACCTGCGAGAAATATCATGTTCTAAATGGAAAGCTCACTGCAATTCTCGAAACCAAGATGCTGGAAAGAATAAAATTTCATTATTAGCTGCTGAAAAATATAGTGCAACTAGGGAGTTGCCTTTCTATTCTAAATTTTTATTGCTTGCAGCTTATTTCGCTTCTTATAATGCACCTAAAAGTGATTTTAAACATTTTGTAAAGAACCAGGGTAAGCAAGCAAAAAAGCGAATATCAAAGAAAATTGAGAAAAATAGGCATCTACTTGGTCCTAAACCATTTACATTAGATCGCATGTTATCAATTTTTTTTTCAATTGTTGGGGAAAAAGTACTCCCATCAGCACTTATATTTTCACAAATATCTTCACTTGTAAATATGTGTTTGGTGTCTCGTGTATCTGCTGATGAACAATTAGATTGTCCTAAATATAAATGTCTTGCAGAACTGGAACTTGTTGCAAAGATAGGTAAAACTATAAATATTGATATTATGGGATATTTAGATGATTTCTTATGAAATATTGCATGAATAATAATTTTAACTCTTAGCTATATAGGATTTTTTTAATTCATGATGTTATCCGAATTTCTTTTGGAAAATTTAAATTTGTTTCCATGAAAAGCAATTTTTTAAACTAATTTTGTAATTTCTCTTACTGTGAAAGTTTAATTTATGCAATCTTATTAATGAGTGACTAAATCAGTTTTCAGTTATGTAATACATATTAAACTTTTAGCTTTGATATTTAATATTAAGTTATATTGTTTAAGAAAAATAAATTTTATCAGTTTATTTTAATTTCAACATTTGAAAGTTATATCCATCAGATCTTATAGCAATGTCAGATTTCTCTGTTTGTTATGAACAGCTGATAAATAATTATAAAATTAAATTTGTTATATTATCATCAGTTATTTATTTTCTGATGTACACTACTTGTGATTGCGTTATTTTACAAAATATCACGTGAAATAGATACTGTATAAGGATTTAAGTCTAAAAATTGCAAATGATTTCTGTTGCCCAGTAAAACACTGCCTTTTCTTATAAAGAAGTTATCAGATTTTACTACTAGTCATCCAAAAAATGTCATCAAACTAAAAAGCTTTTAATGTGTAGTTCTTCTTAATATTTTTGTAATATTTGAAAATGTAATTGAATGTTGCATATTTTTTTTCTTCTTAAATTCAGCATAGTTTTTTTAAAGCTTAATCTAAAAATTTATTAAAGCATTCTATTGTGAATTATTAAATTTAGGGACATAGAGTTAAATAATATAATATAAAATATAAACCAATTGGTCAAACATTGTTTGATATTCCAGAAACTTTTCATGTTCCTTGTATTGTTATTGTTTTTATTTGATAGATGCCTAATTCTATGATATGTTCTGCCATTTTTTTTCGCTTGCAGTATATTTATTACTGTGACCAATAAGTTTTGAATGAAAGTTGTTTTACACATACAAGATGTTTGTATACTCTTGTATAGATTTTTAAGTTAGCATTACTGGAATGGATGTAGCTGTTTCATTTTTGTGATATAAATTAATACTGAATTTGTTAATTGTTTATTATTATTATTGTGCTTCATCGTGAAATGTTTTATCAAAGGAAGGGGAAAACAACTTTATTAGCAGTTAAATGAGTTCATTTGTAGATATAATTCATTAAAGTATCAAAATCAGAAAATAAAATTTTCCAATATATACTGATGAGAGAAACAAGTAATTGAAAAATTACATGAGTTTAGATAGTGATAAGTCAAAGAGATAAAAAGATATGAAGATTCAATTTAATGGAAGAGCAGGTAATGACAAGTTTAGGTTGCAAAAATATTTGCTAAAAGTACAAGTAATGTTGTTAGAACTTAATTACTGATATGAAATATTTTTTTGTAATTACTATTTCTGTATTTTATTAAATTCCATGTTACTTTTCTATAATCTTCCAACAAAAACTTTTCTGATTCTGCTCTTATTTTTAACTACTTGTGTGAACAAATTAATAAAAATAATCAATATTTTTTAATATTGTTGGAAGTATGGTGATATATATGTTAACTGAATGAACTCTCTCATAATGTAATTTTCTTTTAATCTTCATTTTTTCCAGTTATAATAATTTATGCTATTTTCATTAAATTATACATTAATGTAATGTTGTTAAAAAATTTCGTATACATATGCGCATACACACACATATGTATGTGTAGTAGTTTATTCTCAAAACAAGTGATTAAAAAGAAATTATTTATAAAAAAAGTTCTATGCAGTTTTGCCAAGAACAGATTTAGCCACCAAAGGTGAATTTTTTTATAATTATTATTAAATTACTCAAATATAAGAATTAACGTAAACAATGAATTATCGAGAAATGGACAATAGTAAACTTTTCCGATATTAAAATGAAAGGAAGTGATAAATTATTAAATTGAATATATTTAAGCTAAATGTAGTTAAAATTGAAGCAAACGATAAAAAATGGAAAGGTGATCTGTATCCCAAAATACCTCTTGGGTGGCTAATTATTTCTCATTATTGATTTTTATTTAATTTTTATAAATTTGTATGGACACTCTGTAAAATTTTTAAAATAATAACTATAGTTTTAAAAAAGTAATTAGGCCTAAAAAGGTAACATAATTTGAAAGGCGGCTGTCTCAAGAATAAAATGTAAATTTTTTTATAAAAATATTCATTAACCAGTTGCAAATAAGGAAACACACGCATACACAAAACATTTAAAATTCTCTCTTGTAATATTTAAAAAATTGAGATATTGCTTTATTTTTGAACATCATACATATTATAATTCATGACATCATCAAAACTACACAGTGTAGGATACAATTAAAATGACAATATAAATTTTACATGTTGCAAAATCATATGTATGCACTGTATTATTTGAAAATATTTTTTTAGTGATAAATTCATTTAATTGTTGTTTTCATGATTCTATTTGTTGTATTTCAAAAATTATATAATACTATATTTTATATAAAAAAAATCTGACTTGTTTCTAATTATATTTTTATATTGACCACATATTATTCAGTATGAGAAATTCAATTCAAATTGCTGCTTAATTGTTTATATTTTAAAATATTTAAGTACATTTACAGAGTTTGACAAAGGTAAAAACGGAATAAAATATTTTACTTTTTTTTTTTCAAGTAAAATTTTTTGTCTGATTTTTCCTTCATTAAAATAAAATAGATGAAATTTCTTATATTATAAAACAAATTTCATATTTTAAAATAGTTTTATTCTTACATTTTCATTAAAAAAATTTCTGATAAACTAGGTTTAAATATTTTCAAAAAAAAAAAAAAAAATTAAAGAGCTAAGTAATACATTTGCAAGCTCAAAATTGAATATCTAACCACGGGGCTGCTAACTGTACCAGTACTTAGCCTACAACAACTGGGTTATACATCTCCAAGTTAATAATAGTTGGGGAATTTTTCATATATTACATTTATATGTATGCTATTATTAATTTAAAAATAAATAGCTCATTGAATATTTGCTTGAATCATGTAAAATATCTAATTTTGGATAATTGAAGCGCATCTTTGGGGGAAAGAGATTTTGTAATATTATATTTTTTATTTATAAAAAATAACTTATTAGAAAAACCATTTTCAATAATAAATGAAATGGTCCAGTTTGTGCATGATTTTCTTTCATTCTCCATAAAAAAAATACATCTATCAACAAGAATAAAGAATTTTGTCAAATTACATAATATAACATCTCTTCAAAAATATAAAAAGATTGTTAAATTATTAAAATAATATTCAATTCTTTGAATAAAGATTAAAATGCAGTGGTTTTTTTTTTTTTAAAAAAAAATCTCTTACACGAATCATTAACAGAAATTTGATTGTTACTGAAGTATATGAATTGGATCTAGATAATCTTTTTGTAAATAGAAGTCTTTTAATGTATATGGTTATGCATACACTATAAAATCTCTCACCAGGAATAAGTCCCCCCCCCCTCCTCTCATTTTAAATTTACATTTTCAATTAATGATATCCTATTTTCTACGGTTTTTATATGATTAGCAAATACTTTTTCTTCTGAAAAATGGTAATTCAGAACATCTTATTCCCTACAGTTTTTTATATTGTTATCTAATCCTTTTTTTTCTTAAAAGTGTTGATTTTTATTGGTAAGTTTTATTTCATAACTATCCTCATATTTAACAAAGAGTTAGTTTCAAGAACGAATTTGTTTAGCTGTTGAAATTTCCCATTAGGGACATAGTAGCCTTCTTTAGTTAAATAAGAGCATTATGACCCCCGAGTTTCAAGGACAAATTAGTTTGAATTCCAGTATCAGTTTCCTTTCAAATTTCCCATCAGGGACATGCATACCTTTTTTAGGTTAGTAAAGACATCAGGTCCCTCATGCCGCGGCAATAATAAAAAAAAGAGTCTGTTAAGAATTGTGATATTATTCGAGGGATGAAAATATTTAAAATTTGTCTTTCCTCTCCAAAACGTGCTTAAAACTGCTTTTATATTTATTTCGAGCTGCGACCGATCTTGTGCCTGCATTCCTTAATACGGAGAATTTTTTTTAGCCTGACAAGTTTGCCCCCATGAAAAAAGTTTCAGAACTGCTGTCCTGGTGATCTTTTTCTTTCATGTGGATTTTTTGTCTTTGGTAAACATGGGTGACGCGCTCCAGGAAACCCTAGCGACCCCTCTATTTTCAACCCTTCTTGCAAGCCAATTCATACCTTTTCATTTCCCCCCCCTTTTGTCCAGACCACAGATGCATTGTTTGGAGCAGCATAGACAGATTCAACTCTCTTTTTCCTCTTCTCGCTCCTGAGAGGCGTACCTTCTTTAGTTAAGTACGGGCATCATGATCCCGAGGTACTCTAGTTTGGTTTCGGGCCGCGGTAGCCTAGTGGTCAAGATCGCGGACTAGCGACCGGCGGTTTTCGTTCAGTCGCGGGTTCGATCCTTGGCCGCCAAAGACCCGCCGTGTAGCCGGGGCTGATGCACGTTAAATCTGTTCGGGGCCCAAAGTCCTCCCGCTGGCGTGGTGTGGATGTTTGGAGAGGGGGGTGCCAGCTCAGGTGTCGTCCTCGTCACTTGACCGTGGTTCAAAATTACGAGGTCCGTCGCCAATAGCCCTCGTGTTGCTTCTAGTGCGACGTTAATAAAAACTAAACTAATCTAGTTTGGTTTCTTTTCGAGGTACTCTTTTTGTTTCCCATGGAGTTACTGTCTTCATGCTTAAGTGTCGGCAAATTTAAATTTAGAATGCTTTTTATGTGACAATTTACGAGCATCCTTTTGTTTTCGTATCTCTTTTCTAAAGCCTGAAAAAGAGATGAATAACTGTCATCTGGAGTTTCAATTGTTTTGGCCTCTCCTTTAAGAGAACCTCACAAATAGAACAGTTTCTCGCTGTCAGTTAATTCTTTATTATGAATTAAAGTAATAAATTGACTTTGAAACGAATTAAATTCATCTAATCCTCCGGTAAAAGGATGGGCTGTAGATTTATTCTTCTACTTGAATCAAACAAACTTAATTTTTCGGAGTTTTGAACTGTATTGATTACTTTAAACATCGGTAGTTTTTTCTTATCAATAGAGATTTTAATTCTTACCTCTAAATGTTGGATCTCTTGGTCGATCTCCGATAGGTTTGCTTCTATGGTTAGGTACTCCTCGTCAGAAGCCGACTTATAGTAGTCTTCTTTTAAAACTTCAAATTTATCCTGAATTTTCTTCAGTATTTCAAGCTGTGCATCTAGTTGAGGTATATCCACAGTTTCTTCATCTGTTATGGCACTTATAAGTTTCGTTATTTGACCTTTAAGATTACCGCATTTTCGGTTTAGAGCAACTAAAACAGCCATAATTTAAGCTTAAATGAAACTTTCTAATTTCAAATGACTTTTCCGGGTCACTAGAACCAAAATGTTCGGAGAGTGTAAGTGGACTGTATATTGGAAATGATGACAATTACTTGTTGTAATGGTTTATTAAGATAAGTGAGTAAGGCTTGTTGCCTAAGAACTTGTTGGTCTCTCGCTCATACAAGAAGTAACATCGAATAACAATTTCTTTCTTCACTGACACACTACAATTTGAAGTGCTCTCGGCGGGAGTACGCCATCGCAAAGTGGCGAGAGTGCTTGAACAAAGGTATATCAGAAATGAAATTATAAAATTTATATGATATTTAAAAAAACCCATGATGATGGAATTGCCTGATGTTTTTTTAGTTAAAATTGGTTAAATTTTTGATACTTAGTTTTTATGAATTATATAAAGTTAACCATTTAACTAATTTTTTAAAATGTTTTGTGAAAAGTACTATATCATATGTGGCACATTATTCTAAAGTTGATGCATTTACCATGTCATTTAAGTGTTAATTAATGTTATTAAGATCAAAAAAGTTAGTAAACAATTATTTAATAGAAATGGATGGTGAAAATGGCTCCAAAAATTCCTAAAATGGAGCTATTGATCCTCAGAACGAGAAAATGCAAAATGAAAATTCCTATTATTCCTTTTGATCCTGACAGTGGAATGAAAATAGAGTTTTGGTTAAACCATTTTAATCAGACGTGTAAAGAAAATCACAAAGATGAGGGCTAGAAACTTAAACATATTTCAAACTTTCTGAAGGACTCAGCATTAATTCAATTTATTAATTCATGCTTGGGTATTACCTATTTTAATGATCTTTGTTGTGTTCTAACTGAAAATTTTCTTGAGCTCAGTGTAATTAGTTTTACTGAATTTCCCAACATAAATTTCAACCGAATGAGACCTTATCAGATTATTTTCATAAGAAATTAAACTGTGGTAGAAAATTGGGGCTTTCACCTCAATTAATTTTAGAAGGCTTAACGGATGGGCTTGCCTACCCATTTAAAACAATTAGTAACAATAAATCCACCTAACTCTCCATCAGAATAGTTCACAGTTGTGACTAAACTTTTTAAAATACAGAAATCTACTCCTGAATCAAGTAGGGTCAGAAACAATGAACTTATGGTTAAAAATAGATCAAATCATCACAACAGACCAACTGCAACTTTTACGACCAGGCAACCAACCTCATTTTTACCTCGACCACCAAACCATTTCAGGCCTGATTTCCAAAATTATTCCAGACCACGTCCAAATTATTTCTCTAATTATCGTCCACCTTTTGGCAATAGAACAAATCACTATTCTCATTTTTGGCAATGATTGCCACCTTTACCCTGGAAATTTTGTTTTAGAAAGGCATGTTTAATGTATGTCATTGGTCACAAACGTGTCCTTCGAGACCACCTAATTTTTGGAATAACGTACCTATGTCTAACTCTGTTTCCCAGTGTACAGGAAACCCTGTTAGTCATGAACGAAGTGTCAGGGAAAATCAAAATACCACTACTGAGGCTCATGGCCCAATACAATGGCAATTATTAGTGTCTGAACACCTCTCAACCAAATCACATACTTTAACAACACCAAGCCTAGCTTGGGATATTTACTCACTTTACATGACAATATCAATATTGTTTTTGACACAGGATCCACATTCTCACTTATTTCTGCAGATATTGTCAACAAACTTCAATTAAAGAGAAAGAAGACTAGTCATATCAAAATAAACCAAGCCCATGGCAATTTCCAATTGAAACAAATGTGTGAGACATATTTAAAAATAGGAGAAACTAAGAAAGACATAAGATTATATATTATTAATAATTATTTACCTTACATAATTTTAGGACTTCCAGATTGTAATCTTTTTCAACTTAATTATTGATTGTAATAATAATAGAATAATACAAAATTGAAAAAACATTACAAATGTGCATACCAAAAGTAAAAAACAAATATATTTACATGTGTTATAAGAAACCATAAAAATAAGAGACCCTCAGGGTAGTATAGTCAGTACCTCGGAGGACATTTTTTCACATTTGATTGTAAAAGAACTATCTGATTCTGTGTTGTCTCTTGTATCTGAACATTCGCATATTTTTGCTAAAAGTAAATATGATGTTGGACTCATTCGAATAGAACCCCCTAGAATTGTAATGACTACTAACTTACCAGTGTCTCAAAGAGCTTACAGTACATCATCCACTGTTGAAGAGGAAATTAATAAACAAATAAAGAACTTATTGAAGGCTGGATTAATTAAGGAATCTAATAGTAATTATTCCTCCCCTGTAACTTAAGCTTATAAATTAGATGAAAATAGAAAAAGTAGGTTGTGCATTGATAATCGCAAAGTGAATGCACCGAGTAAAACTGATGCTGAACCTTTACCAAGAATTGATACTTTATTAGACAAATTAACCCATGCTAAAATTTTCTTCGACCCTGGACCTTACATCTGGTTACTGGCACATATCCCTTCATGAGAAAAATAAACATAAACTTGCTTTTGTGACCACTGAAAGCTTATATGAATTTCAAGTCTTACCTTTTGGCTTTGAAAATGCACCAGCGATATTTAATCGCACAATTCGCAGTATCCTAGGCAAACATAAATTTTCAAAATTTGCATATCAGTATTTTATGACATAGTGGTTTTTTCTAACTCCTTAGAAGAACAGCATGATCACCTAAAACAAATTTATAACACTCCAGATAATCATAACATTGAAAGCATTGGAAAATGACAACATCCAAAAAATATAAAACAACTTCTAGGTTTTCTTTGTTCTGTAAATATTTATAATAAATTTATTGATTGTTATGCTAAAATTAGAGAACCTTTAAACAATCTTCTTAAAAAAGATCAACATTGGTTATGGACAGATCAATGTCAAAGATCTTTTGAAGTTTTAAAATTTAAATTAATAACAACCTGTTTTCAATTATATGATCCTAAATTATGTCTTCATGAGTTTTGTGATGCTTCACAAATAGCCATTGGAACTCTAAGAAAATATGAACAAAATTATTGTATAACTGAGTTGGAGTGTTTGGCTATAGTGGATGCCCTTGATAAATTTTATTATTATTTACATGGGAAAAAATTCATAATTCATACAGATCATGCTGCTCTTATTTGGCTAAAGAATGTAAAAAATTTAAGGGGTCGATTATTTAAATGATCTTTAAAATTAAGCATGTTTGATTTTGAAGTTAAATATTTAAAAGGCATAGCTAATGTAGAAACTGACAGGTTTCATGACATAAAGACAAGCATAGTTTCTTGACTATTTTTTTTCTATTTTGGGTGTATTTACAAAAATATTTTTTTTCTAGTGTTATGTATTTATGAAATTTGTATGTTTGTATATTATGTTAAACTACACGAGAATGTTGGTGTTCTGATAACTTTGTATCATACAACAAACATATCTTTTTTTGTTTTGTTTTATCTATCTTAAATATTTGATGGACTGCATAGACACTGGTACACATTCCTATTTAGGATTGGACTTTTACTGTGCTGACAAAAACAATCAACTTAAAATACTTGTATTAATTGAATTTATGATGTTTGCAATATTTTACTGTGGTCATGTTCCATGTAATTCCTTGTAACATGTTACTGTTTACCTTTTATATGATTACTTGAAATATTTTTTGTGTCATAACATTTCAATTCCTCTATGTTTACATCACCAATTCATATGTAATTTTGTATTTTTACTACTTTATTGTAATTATTTGTGTTCGGTAAAGGTGAGGGGATTCTTAGATATAATTTTTTTAAATATTAATTTTGGATATAATATTAATTATAAAATTTGATATTTTTATTTAGACTCTTCGATAAGGTCCGGTTGTGTGTTAGGCCCAACGCATATCCGCATCTTGAGGAGAGGGGAAATTTGTATTGATTTAACTTTAATTTAATAACTCTTCTCTTAATAATAATTTAATTTTCTATTCTATCTCATTCCCTAAATCAAAAGTGAAGAGTACATTTTTATTTCCTGATCCCCTTCCAAATTATTCGTTTATTTATTAGATCACGCACTCATGAAACTGGTTGAATTTGCGTTCCCACGATTATGAATCTGTCAAAACAATCCCTTCAGACTCCTTGTATATTATGATATTTCCCCAGAATCCCTAATCCTATACCACGTGTTTCCATGACGTTTTTTTATAATTTCCCCCATTATATAATGGGATACTCTGAAAATAAGAAAACTTCTTATCTACTCGCCATGTAACATGTACTGCGGTTAAACCGCTCAAAAAATATCTTTTTTCTTCCGGTTGACTTTGCGCAGCGTCTTCATAATGAATAACAAATAAAATCACCTCCATGAATTTGAATATGACTCTCATTCGTCATTGAGTAAAAATTGTTTTCAACTACTGCATAATTTAATGTCCGCAAGTAAATTTCTTTCATATATATATATATACAGTCGGACCTCTGTATAACGAAGTCACTAAATCCCGAAAAAAAGTTCGTTATATGGAAAATTCGTTATATAGAGATTCACCTTTCAATATACTTCATAAACCACATAAAACAAATTTTAAATTCATAAACTCTATTTATTGAAAAAAAGTAATTATTCATACCTTTTTGTAATTTAATATCTATTTATTTTATATATATCTTACCCATCAAAAAAAAAAAAGAAAACAAAAAACTGCAGAGAAAACAGGAAAAAAGAATGTCGAGGAATGCACTTTATTTTCAATATTAAGAAAATAATTTTACATTAAAATATTAACGAACTTTAAGAATATTTTCTAATTTTAAGTACACAAGTAATTTTAAGCACATACATTATTTTATAACAAGTAATTCTAAACATACATTACCACATGTGTCCTTAAATTTAATTACTCATAAAATCTGCTAATTTTGTTTGAGTTTTTTGTTTGAAAAATTGCTTTGTTTCATAATACACTTCACATCTTTGCAATGCACCAAAAATCCCTTCAGGCGTATTTTCTTCACACTGCAATCCGCGTCGAATTGTCTCAAATGAATTTATCATACGAAGATTTATTGATTTCTGCATTATCATCGTTTTCATTTTCATTTTCATTGCAATCCATTGCTGTACTACTTTTATTTGTCACACTGTTCAATATATCCGATTCAGTTAGTGATCCCGAGATTTCAGCTGCAGAATCAAGAAAAAGAAAATCATCAAGCAGCGCAGAATCCGTAATTTCTTGTTTTTCCTCTTTAGCTGTATCCATATTTTTTTCATTTCTTCTAAGGGAATATCGTCTTCGTCCGAACTCTCACTGCAGGCAAAGAACCCAGCTTCGGCAAAACTGTTATCAATGGTACGATCTGTAACATCATAGTTTTACGCTTCCGAAATTTCTGAAATATTTTCCCTTAAATTGATATTTGGTATGGATTGATTGTTTTCAAGAGCAGTGATAAATTTCGCAATATCCGCTTGCGATAGTGTACTTTAAAATTTTTTATCACCCCTTGATCCATTGGCTGCAGTTTTGATATGGTGTTTGGTGGCAAGTAAAACACTGTAACATTTTTCAATTTTGGGTTGATTTCCTTCGGATGGGCAGAAGAATTATCTGAAAGGAAAGCAATTTTGCAACGTTCTTTAACCATACGTTTGTCCAACTTTTGAATCCAATTTTCACAAATTTCTCACGTCGTCCAAGATTTTTTGTTAAAATCATAATCAGCTTCCAAAAATTTTGCGCCTTTGAAACATCTTAGAGTTTTGCTTCTTCCTATAACAAGTGGTCTTAATTTCTGATGTCCAGTTATATTTACTCCTAACATAACTGTTATTCTTGCTTTACTATGTTTTTCTCCAAAGCATCTTTCGTTTTTAAAAGTTAATGTTTTTTGAGGAAAACATTGAAAAAATAAAGCAGTCTCATCTGCATTAAAGATGTTTTCTGGCTTACAGTCTTTTAAAATTTTATTCAGTGTCTCTGTTATGCAATTTTTAATATCATTGTCATCAACATCTTTACTTTCCCCAAATTGTACTTTTGCTTCAATTCCGTGTCTTTTCTTAAATTTTTCTAGCCATCCATCGCTACCTAGAAATTGGTCGTATCCCAATGCCTTCGCAAACTGAAGAGCTTTCTTATTCCGAAAGGTCCAGAGATCGGAACATTTTTAACTCGCATTGTGTGTATCCACTTCTAAACTGCCTCGTCGACATCTTCATAGACATATATTCTTAAACGCTTTGAACAAGAATTCGATGAATCATAATTTTGTAACTCATCTCGATTTTTTATAATTGTTGATAAGCTGTTTGGAGGAATATCAAATTTTAAAGCAATATCCTTTTTCCTGACGCCTTTATGCACTTCCTAAAGAATTAAATTTTTTTGTTTGATGCTCAAACACTTACGTTTTGACATTTTAGAGTACAAGAAACGTAGTTACACGTAAAACTGATTAACGCTATAAATGAACGGGAGACTAGTTCAAGGACACGGGGACACGAGACAATTTCACCGAGGGTGTAAGGGGATATCGAAGATGTTTCTAGTGAACTGGACAATGGGGGTTAAGGGTTGCACTTCTTGAATGAAACGCCCAGAATTATATTGCTCTTGGCGAATTAGGCAGCCAATAAAAACTAGTTCAAAACTTATGACCACCATAAAAAATGTTTAAAGAAAGAATAATTTGAAATGTCCACAGAGCTTTCATATACCCAAATATTCGTGAATGATATGATGTACACGTTCAGTTGATATCTTTAGAGTGTCTGCTATTTCATTCAATTTCAATTTACGGTCATTTCAAATTACAATCATTTTGTGGATTTTTTTAATGTTTTCGTCGGTAATAACCTCTTTTGGGCGTCCACTGCGTTCACCGTCTTTGGTGCTCATTTCATCACGTCTAAACTTAGCATACCAATCCTTGATGGTTGATTTTCCTGGGGCAGTGTCCAGAAACTCGGCATCAAGCCAAGTGTTTGCTTCAACTGTATTTTTTCCCTTCAAAAAGCAATATTTTATCAACACGCGAAATTCCTTTTTATCCATTTTTTTCACAATAACAAAAGTTGCTTCACTCAAAATGCTATAATTCACAAACTAATGATCCGACAGGTGTCAAATTTATACACGCATCTTTTAAGGGTTAGGGCTAACTAAAAAACATATGGATTTAATTCTAGTAGCGCCATCTATGTGTCAGGCTGGGGACTTTTCAATTGACCTGTTATATATATATATATATATAAGACCACTCACAGAAACACATTTTTAATCGAAAAACTGCTCGTTTATTATTATTATTCCAATGTTTCACTCAGATTAATGTTACCAAAACAGAATGTAATAAGTTGCATGAATTGTTCCTGTAAAATATTATTATAAATTATTTTTAATTAGGAATGTCTGATGATATATTGCATTATAAAATATCTACAAAAAAAAATTGAAGATCTTTTGATATATTTTCGAAAAATAAAAATGTCATGTTTGAGATTTATTAATTAGTTCATGGCCATCCAAATGTACCCCAACATTTATGTTAACGTCTCGTGCCTGTGAATTTCCTAGAAAAAGAAAAAAAAATGACAAAAATAAATAAAAATCGCTGATCGAGAACATTTAGAATAACAAAAGAGTAAGTTTATAAGAAAATTTAGAAACTAGTCATTTAGTAAAGCAGAAATGTATTTTACAATAGTTTGAATATATACTAATTTCCTTAACATAATCGAAATAGGGAAATTTAGCTAGGAATAAATAACCTATGATAAAACATCGCTTTTCTTTCTCTATAAAATATTTAATCCATAAAACGTTTTTTTAAAGTCATAGTAACTGAATCTCATGGTGGTTTACCTTCTTTAGGAGAGTACGAGCACCATGACTCAGGGTATGGTAGTGATATTTTTCTTTCCTTTGGACTCTACTATCTTCAATAAACGTAGGTAACGCGCCCCCGGGATATCCTGGAAATCCTTCTCTACCTTAGATCCTTCTTCTTGTAAATAAATTTTTACATTCCCCCCTTTTCATCAAACGTCTAAATCACAGATATGCAATATTTGATGACAGATATGCGAGATTTCTCTTGCGCCTTAAACCTCAATTTTCACTCAACAAACTGAAAACGTTCGAAGATGTTTTCCAATTTTCATTCAATCAGTGTACAATCATACATTTTCATTTCAATTAATTTATACATTTTTATCAATTTATACATTTTAATAATACATTTTCATTAGATTTAAATTACAAAATCTAAATACAATATACACCTTCTTAACCAGCCAACATTTAACTTAACTTTGAATTGGATCGCGGAAAGACTAGTTGAAATATATAAACATTTGGATTAAATGAAAGTAAACGAATTGATATACGCTGCTCACATAACACAATAAAAAATTTAGCACATCCTTAAACTTACTGCTTAACTGAATAGGTATTTTATATTAAATCGGAAGTTAAAAATAGATCAAATAAGGAAAACACTGATGATATTCTAATGCAAATTTTCAATATGACATTAAAGTCTTTATTTTCTATAAATACGAACTGGGTATAAAATCAACGATGTAGTTATTTGTCATTTTATTTTAAAATGCCAGATCTCAGCTATTTGCAGAAAGGCATGACTATTTGTGTTCGTCTTGTTTCAGAGTCTAAAACAGCTTCCATTTCGAGTGTGGCAAGAAAAACTTTTTCTAAAATTGTGGACCAGTATGTAAGACGTGGATGAAAAAAGAAGTTTTCAAGTAGGAATCAACGAGCAATTGCATGAAAAATTTGCTAAAACTGTTGTATAATTCATAACTGAGCAAATAATTTTAGTTTTAACATCTTTTGAGAAGATTCCATTTCAAACAGAGCAGTTCATTGAGAGCTTTACAGATTTTATATATATATTCTTGCGGTAAAGCGCAAAAACTTCATTACTGACATCAGTGCCAAAAAAACGCTTGCAGGGTAGAAGAAAGCATTAAAACTGGAACCTTTATGACTGTGAAAGTATAATTTGGTGAGACAAATCGTCTTTCACTTTGTTTCCCATCACGGGAAGAGTTTGTGTTCAGCGACGTCCCACAGAAGCATTCAATTCTGACAGCTTGATTCCAACTGTAAAACTTGGTGGTAAATCTTTGAATGAGTGTGGGGCTTTAGTTGGCATTATTTAAGACATTAGTCATTCTGAAGTATCGAGTAACAACCCAAACCTATTTGAACAAGATCACGTTTATTAAACGATGTAGATCAGATAGGTTTTATGTTCAAAGAGCTCTTTTTGAACTAAGGTTTTCACACAGCTCCCACCCTTTATAAAAGCATGACTTATCAAGAGTAAAAATAAATAAACATGTGATTCCACGATGCTCTTATGAAGTCGTTGCGAGTCCTCAGGATGCCACGACGCAAACTTTGAAAATCGCTTATGTAAACAATCTATCCTGGTGGTGTCCCTTGCTTCAAGCGGATAACCTATGTAGAGGTGTTTTCCTAATTATACAGAAAACCAATCGGGCTGATACAAGTTAATTTGTCGAATCTCCGAGTGCTTCTGTTGGCGAGGTGTGCAAGTTTACAGAAAAAGGTACTTATGTGCCAATGTCATTTTACCGGGGAAATTAGATATATTTTTCAGTTCGAATGGTATAAAATACAATTATCTTCTGTGAGAAATCCGTATACGTCCTTTCCACTTCGAAATGCAGCTGTCTATAATGCGCATTATAAACCAACACCATATAAATAAAGATAATAATTCAGATTACAAGTGTTTTCACACTACGTTGTCTACCTCATGTATATAATTATAGAAGATGTTCATAGTTGGTAAGAGAAAAAACAATACTGCTTCTTCTGTGGAAGGTTTTTTCCCCCCTCCTATTTTCCAGAGAGCTCACGATCCGAAATGATCCAAACATATGACTTTAAAAAGTAATTACCATGTTATTTCCTACTGTTTCGATTTCTTT
>BMAW01119581.1:430177-442020 GCA_019974015.1 Nephila pilipes
GAGGGAGGATAATCGGCCTTCGAGAAGGAGGATTTTCCTATCGCGCAATAGCAGCTCGTATGCAGCGGAACAGTTCCACAGTGATGCGAGTTTGGAAGCAGTGGACCGACGAGCACCGAACAACTCGAAAAACAGGCACTGGACGACAGAAGGTGACGTCAGAGCGCGATGATCGACACCTGCTCCGCATGGCGGTGAATGATCGCACAGCTTCCTCCAGGCAGCTGGCAGCACGTTGGTCTACTGCTACAGGTGTACAATTGTCGGCTTCGTCAATTCGTCGTCGTCTGCTGCGCCGTGGATTGCGTGCAAGGGTGCCTTTATACAGGATTCCCCTCACGGCGAATCATCGACGGCTGCGTCGGCAGTGGGCTCTTGAGCACAGAGACAGGCGAGCTGATTGGCACCAAGTTGTCTTTTCAGATGAATCACGCTTCAATTTGTGGACCCATGATGGCCGTGTTCGTGTTAGACGTTATGCCGGTCAACGCTGCCTTCCTGAGTGTATTATTGAACGACATAGTGGTCGAACACCCGGAGTTATGGTCTGGGGTGCGATTTCGTATCATGGACGATCCAATTTGATACGAATTGAGGGTAATCTCAATAGCAACAGGTACGTCCGTGAAGTGCTACAGCCCGAAGTCGTTCCTTTCCTTCAAGGCATCCCTGGAGCTATCTTTCAGCAGGATAATGCACGCCCACATGTTGCGCGGACTGTTCGAGACTTCTGTTCAGCACAACGCATGCAACTTCTTCCTTGGCCTGCTTATTCACCGGATATGTCGCCTATTGAGCACGTGTGGGATATGGTTGGTCGGCGTCTCGCTCGTGATCCGCGTCCTGCATTTTCCAAAGACGAACTTTGGTTGCGCATACAAGCGATATGGAATTCTCTTCCTCAAGCAGATATTCAACATCTGTTTGACTCCATGCCACGTCGTATAGCAGCACTTATTGCAGCGCATGGTGGCTGCACCAAATACTGCTTTCGGACGCTTAATTTGTTTCTTTTGTTTTGAAAATTTCATCATTTATTTGTATCAGTACAAGTCGTTTCTGCATTAAATTTCATTTGATTCTGATGATTCTTTCATGGTGTTGCATTTTCTACAAACAGCAGTATATATATATATATACACGCACAGTGAAATCCCTCTATAACGACATTTTTTTGATTGTCAAAATATTTTTTCGTGCTAAAGAGAACTATACTTATAGAGGGAATCAATACTGGAACGAAAAGAGTTTTGTTCTTCATAACCTATGGCTTCACCAAGGGTACTCTACTTTCATTCAGCAACACCTCGCGCTCACACGAATAATAATATATATTAAATGGAGTGAGAATAACATGCTTACAGTGTTGAATAATTTTTACACCTTCCTCTAAAGTTTTTGTAAAGTACCCTTGACCAGGATTATGGCGACGCCATAGCCTATAAATGTTTATCGCATATTTGAATAATAAATTTTTAATGTATAATTAAATAAAACCCTAAAAGATTTCTGAAATGTGTATTAAATAGTATAAATGAATGAAAATACATACCTATTAATTAATCCTTATTTATTTGAAACTCTGCGAAAAGAAATCAGAACTTTTTGTCTGTTCTTTTGCATTATCCAGAAACAATCTCATGCAAAAAGAACGAAGAGCATTTAAAAAATTTAGATGCTCCTCTAATACATTAGGTAAGCTAGAAATAAAGTTATGAAGAACATCAATTGAGTACGCTGCGTCTCCAGGAGATAAGCTTGGCTTTACCGTAGTTGAATAATCATTTTCATTTACATCATCATCTTCTTCTGACTCTTCTACTTCAGCGTTATCACTTCTTATTTTAGAAAGAATATCTTCATCTGTTAGTTCCGAAAAGATCTGTACTTCTTCATCAACATTTAAATAATCATGAACAGATATTTCAAACTTTTCTAGTTTTATCATCGTAATCGGTCAAGGAATTTCGTAGTATTTTCTTCTTCAAAATATCCTCAAGAATTATCACTTTGACTCTTCGTCATTTTGAATGAAGCCAGCCTTTTTCCAACAATTAGATATGGACTATGGCATTATTTCCCACCAACTCTCAGGAATCCATTCACATGCATCTTTTACAGTAATAGTAACAGGCACTGAGTGCTTTTGATCAGCATTAAAAATCATATCCTTTGAAGCATTTTATAACGCCTATATAGAGGGGCTGAAAAGCTGCAGTAATGTTGAGTGGAAAGTAAGCTTCTATTCACTGCAATTTTGGAATGGGTTTATGTGCAGAGCTGTTGTCAATCAAAAGAGAGCAATGTTTTTCTTCCTAGATTTCATATATTTATCTAGTTTTAATAACCATTCACTAAATATTTTTGAAGTCATCCAAGTTCACTTGCTCATAATGTAGTCTACTAGCATGCTGTTAATGTTTTTAAAACATCTTGGTTTTAAGGGTCTTCCAATTACAGAAGATTTTAATTTATCCTTCCCCAATTTATTTGTACACAGAAATACTGTAAACCTCTGTTTGGATTTCTGGGGGCGCCCCCCTTTACAGGTTTCGCTTTTGAAAGCTAATGTTCCTTCAAGTACCATATGGAAAAATAACCCCGTCTCATCTGCTTTATAGACATTATCAACGGAATAGGTTCAAAAATTTTACACTTTTCTCTCTGACTCCATGTAAGTTCGTCATCCAGCGGCACTTATTTTTCTTCGCCATGTAACTTATGGATAAATATCCCACGTCAATCTCGAAACTTTGTTGGCCACCCATTGCTAGCTTCGAAAAATGGGTTCCCCATCATACATAAAAATTTTCTGGCTTGCTCGCAAATAATTGGCCCATTTAATAGTACATTCAAAACCCGTTTTTCTCTAAGCATCTATTTCGTCATTTAAAGCTATCTATATCCTCTTTCTTTGTGGATCAATATCATTAGAGTTGAAAATGCTTTCAATTTCCTTCCGCTGCTTTAAATATATTGCAACAGTCGATAGTGAACATCCGTATTTTTTGTAAATCTCAGTTTGCTTCATACCTCTATCAATATATTTTATGACGTTGAATTTCACTTCGATTTATGCTTGTTTTCTTGAAGCCATTTTTATCTATTTTCTCTAAACAAACTTCAAAATAAACACAGAACTCATAAGTAAATTAATGAAAATCTTTAATCTTAGTACGAGAATAATTACTGATTTAGATTATCTTAATTGAAACAATTTATCTGAGGCTAAAATTATTTTGATACTCAAGTGTAGTCAAAAGATCATAAAGTTTACTTTCAGATGCTTCAAAATTTTATGTATCACTTTCGTTGAAAGGAATCCTTGACCATTTTTCGAAGAGGGGGGGGGGGGAGGGTGATTGATTTAACTTTGTGTTTGCCAGAAAATGTCAACTCTATTTCCCACTTACAAGAAATATTCTTTCTCGTTTCCATAGCTCATCAGCAAGAGCAATGCAAAACTACGAAGAAGTTTTTCGACAGAGTGTGTAACTTGATAACCCCGTCAAACAATCCAACCACATTTTATCCAGACTTTCTTTGCGCAACGCTTAGTTCGTAAACATCAGTTGAAGTTGAGTTGAGTTGAAAAAAAAAAATCGGAATAAGCAGAATTATTGTGTTGGAAGGGATATATGTGTGGGGGGGGGTTGGCTTAATAGAAGAAACAACCGATCATAGAGGGCGCTGCCACTGCTTTTGAAAGGAGCCAGCTCTTGAAGGAGAATCGAATGATTCATCGAAACGAGGAAGATGCCCTAGTTGATGTCTCGTAGATAGACGATTAGCTTTTTTGGAAGTTAAACACGACCACTTTATGTTTTTAAATGTTATCGTAAAATGTCTCGTCCAGAATGTGAAATTTTATGTTAATGTGAAACGTTAATGTTAAATGTGCTATTTTTCAAACTTTGATATTTTAATTAGAATAATTAGTAACATCGGCCATCCCATATATATATATATATAATATATATTTGAAACCTTTAAGTGACTTTATGAACTTTATTAAGAGCAGTTAATTTTATTCGAACATTTTACAATTTCATAAAACTACATTTAAGGTTGTTCGGAAGAAAATGTTAACAAATGTTATTAGTTTAAATATCAAATTTAAAAGAAAGGACAAAGTAAGAAGCAAATTTCGCGAAATTCATATATATTGCTATAAACAAAAGTGTTGATAAAAATAACTCAAATATCTTAAAAAGTTCCTTTTAAGAATTACAGAAAAAGATTCTTCGCATAAAAATTATAATCTGAGAAATTCCTTAAAAATCAATTTCGCACTCGCTAGTATATAGTACTTGAATGGATTATAGAATATTTGAATGGGTTTATCAGCAGAGCTGTATTAGAACGATATAAATAGAAAATAGAACGATATAAATAGCTCTTACTCTAAGTAAAGAATCTGCAGTCAGCAACTTTTGGAAATTTGACTTCATAAATTTTTCTTGGGCAATACGACTGGCAATCTATTTAAAAAGAAGTATATTTTACAAACTTCCAATCAGTGTTATAGTTTTTTAACATAACGATATATCCTTAATGCAGCAATAAAAAAGCCTTTTTAAATTTATTTGCCAAATATTATGTAATTTTTATCATTATCTCACATTTTTGATATTTTTAGATTATTACATACCATGAACCAAATTGTTTTAATAAAAATTGATTGGAAATATCCATGCCTTTAGCTTTTCGCTGTTGAAGGAAGATAATATTGAAGTTATCTGAGTGTATATATCAAAACTTTATATGTTCAAAGCGATTCACCTCAAATATTTAAATACATGAAAGTTGGTTCTTTTAGAATCAAAACTAAATTAATGTGGGAATTTTTTTTAATACAGGAATAAATAATTTATAGAATATTCCCGTACATATTTGAAATTGCATTGATTTTAAGGAATTTTTTAACGCAATGAACAGTAAATTGGTGCCATGATTTACTCGTAAGTAATAAATTCTATCCTTAAATGGGTGATTTTTATTTCATCTAAGAATCTTCTCAAAGAGAAAATTCTTATTGGCTATTTCAATATTTCCTTTAATTTGTGTTAGAATTTATAACATACTCTTCTATTTTTATTAACAAATATTAATCATAATCACATTAAAATCTAAAAAAAAGATAGCACCTCAATGATTTCATCTTTACTAATTGGTTCTGGAATCTTAAAAGAAATCCTCTTTTTAGGAATAATAATTATTCCAAAACAATAAGTGTACGCAAAAAAAAAAAAAAAAAAAAATCCAGTAATAGCTAGCTTTAAAATAGTTCTGAAATAAAGGAAGAATAGAAACAAAATAAAGAAATCTCATGATCAAATTTTAAATATTTTATAAAGATTTTATGAGGAGTTCAATGAACTAATACGACTGCAATTTTACTGTATTTAGAAGTTTTATTCATGACATTAATTATTTTGCTATGGTAAGATTTTTTTTTTTATCTTTTCTTAAGAATCTGCTATCTTTTCTTAGGAAGTTTTGCTGAATATCGCCGAAATGCTGCTGAAGACGTAATATTTTTAAGCAACCACTTTCAAATTACTATCCCTTACGAGATTTACGAATTATCTAAGTAAACAGTGAAACACACACATAAGCTATATATTTGTTAATCGAGAGAGAATAATATTTATTTGCATTTTTTAATATGTACTAAAAATGTTTTTATGCGTTATGAACGTTTCAACGTCATATACATCTTTAACTATGTTAATGGAGTCTATGTGATGAACCTAAGAATTTTATCATTTGTAACTGAAAAATGTCCTGTATGGTTTTGCCACGACAAACCCATGCTTATGTAAGGTCACAATGGGGGAAAAGAAGCTCGTTTTGCAGTAAAAGAAGAAAAAATGTGCGATAAAAAGAGCTTGAGAGGGAAAAAACAGGAGAAAACTCATTAAAAAAATTGCGCTTGAGACCGGATGTTTTCCCTTTCTGTTTCAGATTGTTGAGATTGACTGTTTGCTTATAAATGTCGCACTTAGAATCAACACGAGAACAATTGACGGCGAGCCTCATAAGTTTCAACCTCGGTCAAATGCCAATTAGAAGGTTTGGAGCCTCGACAGATTCAACGTGCTTAGCCGGGTGCACGATGGGCCTTTAGCGACATCAGTCCAACGATTGGACGAACACAACGCCGACAGCGATTTGCGACCGTGAACACTAGGCTACCGTGTCCTTACAGATGATGAGAGAGCACCATTAAATTATTCTGCCGAAAACCACTTCCAAAGATAACAAGAAAAGACAAACCAATTATCTAAAAATAAGTTCATAATTTAAAGATGAATTACTCATAGAAAATTTTTAAAGGAAACCAATTCATTATTAAAGTTTAGATATTAACTCTATTGTAAAGTTTTTTCATGTATCAAACACATATTAGTCGTTATTACCTAAAAACGATGCTTTTTAAATTAAAAATATTTTTGAAAGAAAATGATTTAATTAATGCATTTTGATTTTCAAAGAAAACTCAAACTTACGAGTTGAAGAAATTCTTTTGTCAGATATTTGTCCGAAGATTCTCCCAAATTCTTAATTTTAATTTCTTCAGCAAGCTATAAGCAAAATAAAATATTTTTGAATATTCTTAAAAAAGTTAAAAATATTATTCCAAATTTATATACTTATGAAATAAGCTTAAGATATCCGGATGGAAGGAGTACCATTTAGGGAAACTCAAACAGTTTGAAATGCTTGCGCTTTTTAAATGTTTGCTTGAATAAAAACTAATAAATTTACAAGCTAATACCTCACATTTTTATTTCTACGCAATTTTCAAGAAAGTGTTTTACTCGTTTAACGACGTTGCATGAGCAAAGTCGCTTTCCTTTCTATTTCCTAAACATTTATTTTCAAACGTTGACCTTGTCAAGTCACAACTAAAGTTTCCGATAGTGTTCGAAAAAACAAAAATAAAATATTAATCAGATTAAAAATCTACTTTTATTATCGTAAGTAAACTTCTCATTTTGAATATTCGATTATTGATTATTGATATACGTCATTGATTAGGTGATTGAAAAAGATCCATCGACTGATGAGATTCAGCCTAAGCTCTTTTGCGTATAAACTATCTCAGACAAGCATTTTTCTAAGCAGCACTCTTTAGTGCTTTCTTGCGAGGGAAACCTCCACCACTTTTCCACTTCACCTTCTGACGACATGGCCTCGAACTATGACGAACACAACATGGAATCAAGCGATGTGTCCAGAGCCTCGACCCCATTCCAACCTGAACTCAATTTGCTTCAGAAGGCGAGAACTCGAACAAACTATTGGAAAAAAACTCAGCATTTTTTGAAAAAAACTACAAAGCGACACAGGTTGCTATCAAATAACACAATGCAAATAATCGGAATCAGATTACATAATTTTGTCAACTTCATCCTGGAAAATCAGCTAAAACAACTCAATGGTGAGTACACTCAAATAGTGCCTTGCGATGCTTCTGTACATCACACCCCCAACTCCACCCCTGCCAAAAGTTCTAACAAACGTAAAAAAATAGATAAAGACGGTTTCATTACCCCACCAGGAAATAAAATGATTCGGCAACTTAACTTAACTTCCTCATTTCAACTACCTATTCAAACCCAAAACAAATTTGCTTAATTGAATATTAATAATAATTCTCAATCATCAGTGGAGAAAACCACGCCCACTGCCTACATCACCATCGAAAAGAATCATGGCGAAAAACCTTCCACCTCCTATTATGCTGAAAATAAACAAAAACTACCAGCTCCAGCTTAAAGAACTTACCTCAATATTACCTAAACTTCGCACAAGACTATCAGGGGAATACATCAAGTTATACACGGATACTCAAGATGAATACAGAAATCTTGACAAAATTCTTGAAAATAAACCCTTCGAGTACTATGTCATCCAAGCGAAGGATTCCAGACCAATCAAAATAGTTTTTAAAGGACTTCCAAGAGACATAGCTATTTCGGACATAAATGATGAATTAGAAGAAATGGGTTTTACACCCACCTGCATTAATCAACTCATTAACCGAAGAACAAAATTGCCACTTCCAATTTTCATGGCAACTCTCCCTCGCACAGAAGCCAATCAAAAAATCTATGAACTTGTGGCGGCTGCCTACGTCATCTTTTGACGTCGTTTTTGACTGCGGAGCTGCAAGCTGATTTGTAGAAAAGGAAGGAGCGATCTTTTCTCGACACACTTGCTTTGCAGATTCCAGACCTGTGAAGGTCGAGTTTCAAAGTTGAAATGTTAAAGTTGTTATTATTAAGTTTGAAATAAATTGTTAGTTCTTCATGTCTTTTAGTCTTTCATAGTTGTTTATCTAACCTACACCATCTGATAGGATTTTATGGGAACAGGTGGTTTTATCAACTTCCCTGCCCCCACAAACTCACCAGAATTTACTACATGCTCATCACTGTTGATCAATATAAAAGCAACCAGGTCACACAGTGTTTCAACTGCAATATGTTCTACCATTCTTCACAAAACTGCCATATGGCTCCACCGATAAGATGCGCCGAAACTCACCCTACCAGAGAATGCCCAATTCCTGGAAAAATTGAAGATATAACGTGCATCAAATGCGAAGTGAAAGGATGCGCAGCATCCTACGGTAGATGCAAAATATTCCCGAAACCACCTAGAAACTCTGAAATCAACAAAATCAACATTACTGTCAAAAATAACAATTCTTATGCAAACGCTGCCGCTTCCTTACAACAGATGGCGTCATAGAATGAAGAAGCTTCTAATATCAATAGAAATACATTTCAACCCAGAAAAAACTGTAACGACAATAACCTGGTTAACAGTCTGGTACAAGCTGTTGAACAACTTAAAGAAGTCGCAGAAATCTTTACTCTCCTACCTGGACTAATGGCCTCACTACCAAAAAAAAAAAAAAAAAAGCAAAAAGCACAGCCTTTAAAAAATTTGCCATTCTAGAAGCCATCATGCACAACAACTCCACTGATGATTAATAGGACCAACTTAAATTTTAACCCCAGGTCTAACAATCTGTTCATGGAATGCCAATGGCATCATTTCCAAAATAGTTGAGCTTCAAGAATTTTTATCCAAATACTCACCAGACATAGTTCTTATTCAAGAAACCCATATCAAACCCTATCATAATATATTCATACCAACTATTCAATTTATAGAACCGACAGAATTACCGAAGAAGCTGCTTTCGGTGGTACAATGGTCTTAATTAAACGTAATATTAAACATCACAGCCTGCAAACCACACCATTCCATTGGGTGGAAGCCACTACAATAGTTCAAACCCCACCAAACCAAGACCCAATCACACACAATTGCTTCCATCTACATTCCTCCTAGTTCCTACCCACATCTTTTCCCTTTAGATCTTGAAAATCTTTTACAAACTAATAGTAACTGCATTTTGTTTGGTGATTTCAATGCCCACCACACTGACTAGAATTGCAATAGAAACAACACAAGAGGCACACAAATTAATCATTTCACAAATCAACTCGACCTAAAAATTCTCTTCCCCCCCACTAGATTTAGCCACAACTCATATTCCACAATTGATAATTGAATTATCAATGAATTTCAACCTCCCCCCCACACACACAAAATTACTTCTATACTCGAATTAAGTTCTGACCACAACCCTGTCCTTCTCGAATTTTCATACAATATCCCATACGAAATTAACAACAGAGCCACCTACACATGCTGGTCAGCTTTCACAAAACACATTAATGACACCATTAATTTTTTAAATCTTTCACTAATAAAAAATTCGAAACAAACATTAAAATTTTAACAGATAATATTATAGATTCACATAAAAAATCCTCTAAACCTGTTCAACCTTCAAATAAAATTTTTACCCCTGCCTACTTTAACAATTTAATTAAAATTAAAAATAACTTAGGAAAACAATACCAACGCTCCTTAAACCCTAATATCAAAACTGAAATCAATAGAATTCAAAACATAATTAAAAAAGAAATTCATAAATTCTCTCAAAAATCCTGGAGCCAAAAATTAGAAGCACTTAATACACAAGACAACTCTCTTTGGAACACAACAAAATTTTTTAAAAACAAAAGGTCTATTATTCCTCCACTAAATAATCAACACAGTACAGCCATCACAAATGAATAAAAAGCCGAAACCCTTGCTGACCAGCTTGAACAAAATTTCCAAAACAACCCCACCACAGATCAAAACTTTGACAATACTGTCTCTCTCACCATTCAAAATTTTTTCTCCTCTCCCCTCATGAAAACACAACACCCATCACTCCACAAGATATCATAGACTATATTAAAAAACTTAAAAATAAAAAAGCACCTGGCATCATCATTAAAATGCTAAAAAAATTTCCTATTAAAATTATTTTCCTTCTAATCATAATCATTAACAGAATTCTCATTTTCAATCACTTTCCGCAAACATGGAAAACTGCAATTATTTTCCCAATTCTAAAACCAGGTAAAAATGCTCATCTCCCAGACAGTTACAGACCAATTTGTCTTCCTTCTTCATTAGGTAAACTCACCGAATCTATCATTCTTAACAGACTCAAAAATTTCATTAACGAAAATAACCTCACTAACCCTAACCAATACTGCTATACTAATAAACTCTCCACCCTCTTCTTAAACTCACTGAAACTATTTCCCCAGGATTTCAACATAAACAATCCACTGGAGCAGTTTTTCTTGACATTGCCAAAGCTTCCTATAAAGTCTGGCTTAAAGGATTAACTTACAAATTCATTGAAAACCTTCCCCCCTCCCACTCATTCAACTCATACATTCATATTGTAACGAGCGTTTTTTCCAGGTCAATGTCGATGACACACTTTCCACCCCCAGAAAAATGAATTCGAGAGTAGCTCAAGGAAGTTTAATTGGCCCTTTTTTACTTAATTATTACTTAAATGACATCCCTAATTATAACTTAACAAGTCTTAATATGTACGCAGATGATACGGCAATAGTTAAAAAATTTAAAAATCCAAAAACAGTAACTTTTGCTCTTAACAAACACTTAACTCTCCTTGAAAATTTCTTTGATAAATGGAAAATTAAAATTAATGTTGATAAATCTAAAGCAGTTCTTTTTACTAAGAAAAAAATCTAATCCTCCCCTCCTACCTTCTACGATAAAACGATTCCTTGGAATACTTACGCTAAATATTTAGGCTTAACATTTGATAAACATCTGACCCTTCAATGTTTTGAAAATAAGTGTAAATGGATTTTTGCTTTAATATGGCAAAGAAAGGTTATTTACTCTATGCATCGAAATTTGAATAACCATGTATTTTCAATCTCGTTCGCGTATATCTTAACACTTCTTTTATTTTGTTTTCTTGTACGAGATATGTATGCCATTAACTTACAAAAAGCTGTTTTTTGTAATGGTACATTAGTTTAGATTGTTTACAAAAGAAATGTTGACTTTGAAACATAATTGTAGAATAAAATGAAATAAATGTTAAAATGGTGTTTGCAAACAATTATGGCATATCTTTTAGTCAATGATCGTATTCGTTTATACACACATATATATAATTCTTAAATAAAATATTTGTTACACATACTCAAAATTTGATCCTCTATTATTTAACTCTAAAATGAAATAATTGTTGTACATTTTTTGTACCATTTCTTTCTTTCTTTAAGATCTGAATTAAACCGAATTGAAAGAGATATTTTTAACTTATTTACATTAAATACAGTTGAGCAACTGTATAATTCCAATTTCTGTATTATTCCAATAATCGCAACTTAAGTATATTCCATTCCAAACGTATTTTTCCAATAATC
>BMAW01119581.1:442030-498249 GCA_019974015.1 Nephila pilipes
ATCGCAACTTAAGTATATTCCATTCCAAACGTATTTTTCCAATAATCACAACTTAACTATTTTGAAAATACAAATAACCATGCAAAAAAAAAAAAAAAAAAACCATATACACAACCCTTAAATATCGTATTTAGAACATTTTAAGGCACTACAGGAATGAAACTAAACACACCAGTTACACAACCGAGATAAAAATAAACATTTAATACAAATACTAAGATCCAAGTAATATTTAGGTTATAGATTTTTTGTCAAACTAGCTACCTTTAAGGTGTTTGTTCGAAATTGCATGTGCGAAAGAAAGGATGAAAATAATGTTTCAGAGTAAAGGTAAGATATACTGTACGTCTATGTTGAGAGGGATATTTACATATTTTACTCTCGCTGGATTCAATGAAAGCTATTAATGAATTTAAAAAAAATATCGTATTGATAAGGTCCGGTTTGTGAAAGCCTTAGATTAGAATTTTCGTTTCCGAAGAAATCTCAATGTAGCTAAAAGTATCATCGCATATTTTTCACAATTGAGAGAAGAAATATAATAATGAAACATTGTTTGTTTTGAATTGTGATGGGAAAAAAACCAAATAACATTACAAGTCATGACAATTTTTGATTAGGAAAACATTTTCTCATCAAACAATAACAAAAATAACTGAAATTACCCACGTGTTGTTAATTCGGTGGAATGAATTTAATGTAGAATGTACTGTGTCTCCTGTGAATCCTTGTATTAAATACAAGTATGTATGTAATGATTAGACACTTATAGCGCTCTTCATTAAAAAGTAGTTTTTGGATAGAAATAAAGTTTTAAAAAAATAGTTTTCGACTAAGAAATTTTTAGACATGGTTTTAGCTTGATTATACATTAGCTTTCTTCTAACCATTAGCAAGAATAGTGAAAACGAAAATTTATGGAAAACCATATTAGATGGAAGAGCAATTCAGATCATTTATCCAAAAATACCAAAGAATAAATAATAGGTTCCCATTATTAAGAATGATCCACCGTCGTTTCAAAATATTACACAAGTTGTTTTCCGATCATTTATTTTATTGGTCGCGGTAGCCTTGTGGTCACGGTCACGAACTTATGGTTGGTTTTGTTTCCGTCACATTGAAGGTTAATTAGAGCACCGAACCCGAATTGGGTCTAAATCTGAGTTGAACCTGATTTTTACTATTTCAATACCCTGGTAAAATGGATGCTGCACAGTTAAAAAGATTTAAAATTAGTGAATGCTATTGAATCATAATAAAAGTTTAATAACTAACTATTTAAAGATGTCATTTAAATGCATTATAAGCAAATTCGTTGAATCAAAGTTAACTTTATAGGGTGAGCAGTCAGGTGGAGGTGGGTGGAGCTATGAAGTTAGCGCTTGTCCAATCAGGGAGCAGCTACTCAAGTACTAAAATTTTTGCTATCTTGGTTAGGAGAAACTTTCCTCTTATCTCAGTGAGGCAGAGGGAGCTCTCCTATTGGCTGAGGGTTTGGTGGGTTAAGGAAGTATATATAAAATTAATCTAAGCTTGTTAAATAAATTTCCTGGTATAGCACAATTGCCCAGGATCGCGGCTGTTAAAAACAACCGCAACCAAAAATATGCCATTATTGAGGCGCTCCTAGAATCAGAATCCTACGTCTAATCAAATTAATATTTTTAAGTAATCCCAATACCTTAGGCCTCAGTTTGTGCTCATGGAACGCGAACGGAGTTAATGCTCGAACTGTGGAGCTACGAGTATTCGTAGAGAAGCACTCCCCTGATATTTTACTGATACAAGAAACTAGACTCAGACCCAGCTACAGTTTTTACCTCGCAAACTATATTTCCTACAGAAACGACAGAATTACGGAAACTCAGGGGGAACCATGATACTTATTAAAAACAATATTGCACACCATCTCCAGACTACTGCACCGTTTCAATATGTCGAAGCCACCATTATCACAATCACCCCTCCAAATCACCACACCTTCTCAGTTGCATCCCTATACATCCCCCCTTCCTCAGATAAAAGATTATTCACTCTTGACCTAGAATCCGTACTGCAAACTAACTCGAATTGTGTGATTTTTGGCGATTTCAATGCCACACACAATTATTGAAATTGCTGAAAAAACTCCACCAGGGGAATTCAACTCAAAAACTTCGCCGATAAACTTGACTCACAAATTGCCTTCCCTCCCACACCCACTAGGTTTGGACATAATTCCACAAATACTTTGGACATTGCTTTAATAAGAGAATTCCACTACCCCTTTCAGATCACAGCAATTCCAGAACTTTCATCTGACCATAACCCAGTCATAATCACTTTTAATTTAAATATTCCAAAAAATGAAATCAAAACACATCTTAAAACACACTGGTCAGATTTCACCAATATCATACAACAAAACATTAGCTACTTTGACTTCACCCACATCACCACCCCACCACAACTTGAAAATAAAATAGATTTTCTCACCAACAAAATAATAACAACTTACAATCAAGCCTCCACATCAGTCAAAAACAACAACTCCACCTACACGCCACAAAACATCATAAACTTAATTAAAAACAAAAACAAACTCAGAAAACTTTACCAAAAGGACTTTAAACCCCAGCATCAAGAGTCAACTCAATAGAATAAAAGCTGAAATCGAAAATGAAATTAAAATTTTCAAAGAACAAAATTGCAATCAACGACTTCTAGAACTTAATACCACAGATAACTCCCTCTGGCAAACCACAAAATTTTTTAAAAAGAAAAAACCCAAAATTCCTACTTTAAACACAAGAGGTGACACAGAGTCACTGATATACATAAAGCCAATATCTTAGCAGAGACCCTGACCACAAATTTTCAAGAAAACCCAAGACCCACTGACTTTCATACTAATATAGATAACGAAGTCTTAAACAACTTTTTTCTATCCCCTACTAACACCTTCATCGAACCAGCTTGCTCAAATGAAGTCATTGAATATATATAAAAAAAACAAATGCAAAAAAGGCACCTGGCAAGGATGAAATTACTAACAAAGTGCTTAAAAAATCTTCCTTTAAAAATCATTTTAATCCTAACTTACATCATTAATAAAATACTAAAATTCAAATATTTCCCTAACTCCTGGAAAACCTCTATCATCTTTCCCATACTCAAGCCTGGAAAAAGCTCACACTCCCCAAACAGCTACAGAACAATTTCCCTTTTATCCACACTAATTAAACTTACTGAAGCTATAATTTTAAACAGACTAAAAACTTTCATAGATGACAACAACTTTATCAACCCAAACCAATATGGATTCGTCAAAAAAGTTACATCATCTACTCAAATTAACCGAAACAATTTCTTCAGGTTTTGAAAAGCGTCAATCCACAGGTGTAATCTTCCTGGATATTCAAAAAGCGTTCCACAGAGTGTGGATTGATGGCTTAACTTACAAACTCATTATAAACAACTTCCCTCCCCCACACATCCACTTAATCTACTCTTACGCCAAAAACAGATCTTTCCAGGTAAAATACTCTAAAACTTTTAACATTAACAATGAAGTAGTACAGGGCTCTCTGCTTGACCCAATATTATTTAATATCTTTGTAAACGACATTCCAAATTACTCACCAACAAAAATAAACCTATACGCCGACGATACTGCTGTGCTGGCCAAATATAAAAACCCAAAAACCATTACAAAAGCCCTCAATCTCGAAAAAATTCTCGAAAATTATTACATGGAAGATAAAAATTAATGTAGAAAAGTCTGCAGCAGTGATTTTCACCTAAAAGAGAATCCTCCCTCCCCCACCCACCATGTACAATACAGAAATTCCCTGGTCTGATTCTACCAAATACTTAGGAATAACATTCGATAAACGACTCACTTTTAAACAACACTTCATACAAACGCGTGAAAAATTCCGTAAACTCACAAGAGCTTTATACCCCCTTATTGGACGGAATTCTGAAATGTCAATAGAAAACAAAAAGCTTCTCTACACCTCCGTGATGCGTCCCGTAATAACATATGCATGCCCAGTTTGGGGGTTTTCTAGTAAAACCAATATTAAAATGCTCGAAACTGATCAAAATTCTACCTTAAGAATGATATCAAAAGCTAGGTGGTTCATGAGGAATAAAGAAATAAGAAAAGCCTCAAAAATCAAAACTTTCAGGAAACATATTCAAGACCTTTCTAAAAACTTCTTTACTTCATTAAATAACAAGAACAATCCAAATATCCAGAACCTTGAAAATTATATTCTACACCCAAAAATAAAAAGACCGAGACAAATCTTACTTGATTCCTATGAACCACGTAATTTATTTCATTTTAATTTTAATTTTTATTACTTTCAACCTAATCTCTCAATCCTAATTCAATATCTAAATTCATACCCCAACATCGAGCATGCCCCGCCCCCATTGAAATAGCCGATCTCCAGGACAACCAATAGCAAAGCACTCACTCATCTACCTCCAAAAGTTTCCATCAACAGAAGAAAATTTTCACCCAGCCATTCACCCTCCACTCCGAATTGAATTCAAACGATCCTATTGGCTCCCCACCCACCCCGCCTCTGAAGAAGCAAGTGCAAGCAGTTAGACCTATTCCAGCAAAATTTCAACCATATCAGGCCTACATCGCAGTTCCCAGCAAGATACGGGATGAAGGGCGGCTACGCCGCCTGGGCACCCGTAGAGCTTTTCATAAGTTCATAAGTTGTTAAAGTTCTGAGCGGGTTCTCTCCTACCGTCGGCGGTGAAGTTCGCATGTGCGGATTTCAAATCAATTTACATCGGCCTGTGTTGGTTATGATAACGTTTATTTTGGAGCCAGAAATTTTTTCTGTGTTTCTTCCTTCCACCACAATTATTATTTTTTGAAAAAGTGATTTTTTCTCTAACAACTACGCATAGTAGTTAATTGTGTGCTTACACGTGCTTGCACGTGTGTTTCTCCTTTGGATTACTTTTTTTGGATTACCCTAAGGAATTCGGATTACTCAGACAAGGACATGAGTTCCTCAGTCAATGAGGTAAGTGTTATTTTATCTCGTATTAGGGATTTTGATGTCAGTAATGTAGACAATGAAATTGATCATTTAACTTCGATAAATGCTTAGAAATTAGTGAAAACCTGAATAAATTTATCGAAGAAATTAACCAATTTAACCTTACAAATGTAGATTACTTAATTAAAAAAGCACTGATTTTGGAATTGGCTCTTAAATGCTCAAAAAAATTAAGTGTACTAAATCATCATGAATTGCAACAACATCTTAATCATAAAGATCACGAACTCCATCTCTTTAAAGAAAGACTAACTGCAATAGAAAATAAATTAATAACAGTAACAGAAATACAGCCAATAAACCCCACTCCAAAAACCAACAAAATAAAAAGAAATCAAATCTCTCCTCTCAAACAACAGCGGGAAAAAAGCAAAATTAACGAGTCAAACATCACCCCAGCTCCTCTTGAGCTAACAAACAAATTTATGTCGTTGGAGGTCGAAGAATTCCCATCTCTAACCAATAATAACGAGGATGTCTCACAAACAATGGAATCAAATTCAAACCAAGAAACCAATTCCGATAACGAGGAGGAAACTGAACCCCTCACCACTGAAATAAGTAAGAAAAAAAGAATCCCACCCATTATCATAGATGAAAGTGTAAACACGCCTGCTCTTATGGATGAAATATGCACTTTACTTGGCTTCAAAATTATGACAAGAATGGTAAACGGAAAGCTTAAAGTATTCCCTGAAACTATCGCGATGCGCATAGGAAAATACAGAACTTTATATCAGTTAAAAAATTAAAATCGCACACCTTTGAAATGCAAAGCCAAAAACAGTTAAAAATTATAATTAGAGGACTTCCAATTGATTATGACCAAACCGAAATTCTAGAAGAAATAAGATCTCACGGTCCAAATCACATTAGTATTTTAAAAAAATAGACGGACTAATGCCAGCATGCCTCTCTTCCTCGTTGTTTTGAACAAAAACCCAGCAAACCAAGAAATTTACAATATAGATCACATAGGCTACTTTAAAGTTAAAATTGAAGCATTAAAAAAATACTATGCCCCCACAATGTTATCGGTGTCAACAGTTCTACCACCATAGCAGATTTTGCAACAGAGAACCGAAATGCCTCAAATGTGGAGAGAAACACTTCACAAGTGAATGTAAAAAATCTACGAAAACCCCACCTAAATGCGCTCTTCGCGAGGGTCCCCACCCTGCAAACTACTCTGGATGCCCAAATAATCCCAAAAACTATAAGCCAAAGCCTGTTAAAAATGTATGGGAAGAGAGGATGAAAAATAGAAATAACCAAAACAATACCACTGAGATCAACAAAATTGAGAACCAAAACAACCTTAACCAAACGGTCATATTGCTTCAAATGTCTCAAATGATGAACCAAATGGGCAATATGTTCCAAATTCTACAATCTCAACTACTGATCAAAAATAATGGGTAGTTCACAACCTAACTTAAAAACTCTTAGAATCTATAGCTGGAACGCTAATGGTATTAAAGGAAAAATAGAAGAATTAAAAAACTCCATAGCCGATCATGATCCCGACGTAACTGGAATTCAAGAAATCCACCTTCGACCCTCTGACAGCTTAAAAATTCAAAATTACATTTGCCATAGAAATGACAGACTTACTCATAGGGGAGGGGGAACTGCAATATTTATAAAAAATTCCTTCAACCACCATTCTATTGACATCCACAACAGTACCTTTGAAAATTCAGCCCACAACCTGCATCTTAAAGACAATAGCCCCTTAACCATTGCCTGCCTCTATCGACCTCCACACGGCGCCATTAGTACCATGGAGCTTGACGCTTTTTATCTAAACAACTCCAAAGCCATTCTCTTTGGAGATTTTAACGCCAAACACCCTTGTTGGAACGTAGAACACTCCAACAGAAATGGAAATATCTTATACGACTGGGCATTAAACAATGCCATTGATGTACTTGCACCCATCGCACCAACACACTATGCAACCAACACTCCCACAAATTCTGTTCTTGATATCGCATTTGCTAAAAATTTAGCGCTTGCAGGTATCGAAACATTTAATGAACTTAGCAGTGATCACAATCCCGTAATCATTGACCTTCTATTAAATAACTCCCTCCCTCCCATTCTCAGAACAATGAAAACAACCAATTGGGTAAAGTTTCAAGACAAAAACTTTCATAACATGGATGGTAACCCAAATATAAATTTAAATGAAATTGATCATGCAATACAAAACTTCAACAGCATTATCACACAAGCTATTAACGAATCTAGTGTCACAATAACCATCAGCAGCCCCCACCTTAGACTCCCGCCTAATTTCCGAGAGCTAATAAAGATTAAAAATAGATTTAGAACTCGATACCAAACTACCAGGGACCCAACTTATAAGAGAGAAATGAATGCCCTACAAAGGCAAATCAAGCATCTGATAAAAGAGCATAAAAACAAAACGTGGAAGAATTTACACTCTACAATATGCAACGAAAAATAGCAAGAAAATCCATCACCGTTCCTCCTCTCAGCAGCCCCAATGGAATTGTTTATTCCGACAGGGAAAAAGCTGAGGTTTTCAAAGATTTGCTTGAAGACACTTTCCAAGAAAATACTAAGCCATACGACGATGTCAACATCGACCGGGTTGAAAATACGGTCAGAAATTATCTGGCAAACCAAAATATGCACTCTCCTCCACCTCTTACCAATCCCACTGAAATAATTAATATTATAAAAAAAGCTTCAAAAAAAGCATCTGGTCCAGATAACATACCCAACTATGCTCTCAAACTGCTACCGCTAAATGCAATTACGCATTTAACAAAAATCCTTAACAAATGCTTAATCACAAACCACTTCCCCTCTTGTTGGAAGACCGCAAGTGTGATAATGCTACTCAAGCCGAACCAAAATCATAAATTCCCGCAGAGTTACAGACCAATTAGTCTGCTCTGCAACACTGCTAAGATTTTCGAAAGAATTCTCCTAAATCGTATTAAAAATCATATCTCCATCACAAACTGTATACCCCCTGAGCAATGTGGGTTCAGAGAAGGTCACTCCACTTCACACCAACTCATCAGAGTTACAAATATTATCAACGAAGGGTTTATCCTAAAACGTCATACCATTTGGGTCTTCTTAGATGTAAGAAGGGCCTTTGACAAAATGTGGCATGATGGCCTAATTTATAAATTAAATTAAATTTCCCTAATTACCTCATTAAAATTATCAATTGTTTCTTAAAAAAAAGATCATTTAACGTTCGAATTAACAAAACTCACTCCAGCCCTGGCCAAATTCATGCGGGCACCCCTCAAGGCGGGGTCCTCTCACCCCATTTGTACAATTTGTACACACATGACTTTTCACACCCCGCCACTGTTAGCACTTGCCTCTTTGCGGATGATTCTGCGGTGTTGGCCCAGGGCTACAACATTAAATACACCCTAAAAAACATGCAAAACTATCTGGACTCCTTAGAGAACTGGCTAACCCTTTGGAGAATTGCAATTAATGTGGAAAAATCGCAAGCCATCCTTTTTCAAAAAGGAAGACAAAATCCCCCAAGCAACATAATCCTTTTCGACGAAGATATCAACTGGGTATTGGTAGTTAAATATCTAGGCCTGCATCTCGACCAAAAATTAACATATGCTAAACACATTAAATTTCTCAAGGATAAATTTTGGAATAAAATTCATCTCTGCATCTCATTGATTGGCAGATATTCCCCCCTTTCACTTAAAAACAAAGTTCTCTATAAGCAGATTTTGCGCCCAGTTATTACTTATACCTCCTCTATTTGGGGAGCGGCAGCCCCGACCCACCTAAAAATATTCAAATAATCCAAAACAAAATCTTACGTATTATTGCGAATGCTCCATGGTACGTTAGGAACTCTGTTATACCTAATGACTTGCAAATCGAGCCAATAGAAAACTTCATTACTAAGCTTTCTAGAAATATTTTTCACTCAATTGAAAATCACGCCAACCCCTTAACCAGAGTCCAAACCATCTTCACTGATATCAACAACAAACAAAACTTTGCATACAAGACAACAAAATGGAGACAACCTCTAAAGCCCCATAGTTCCCATCCTTTTTCATATCAATCCGTTCTTCTGACATCAAATCCTTTATACGTTAAAAAAATCGCATTTACTCCCTCTCTGACTGAGGGAGAATCACAGGATTGATTGCAGCTTGCTGTATTCACTCCTGCTGGTCACACCCTTAACTAATTTTACTCTTTTTCCCCTAGCCTTGTCACTCCACCTTTAAGGTGAATTTTCTAATTGTTAATTTAAACAAGTTTTTTTATACGGAGCAGAAGCGTGTAAACTCGCTGGCGCTCGTTTACATCTAATTTTAGTAGTAGTTGTTAAAGTTCTATAATTTCGGGTATAATTATTAATTTGTTGAATTAAAGGGTTTGGGTGGTTTCTGAGAGTATTATTAAATTTTTCAGTGATTAAATTATTGTAGGTTTGAAGTTTAGGGAATTTTAAGGAATCGCGGATGTCATCGTTTCGCACGAACCATCTGGCTCGTGCAATCATTCTTAGTATATTGTTTTGTAGAATTTCCATTTTATTGTGGTATCCTTGGGCAGCATGATTCCAAATTGGACAAGCGTAGGTAATGATGGGTCGCAGATACAGAGCATAGACAAGCAGCTTATATTTAATAGGCAATGTAGAACTCCGACAAATTAGTGGGATTAATTTATTCACAGCAAGTTGGAATTTTCCTTGAAGTTGTGTAATGTGTTGTTTGAAAGTGAGTTTATTACCAAGAACGATACCAAGATATTTGGCTTTTTGAGACCAGGAGATGTGTATTATGTATATAAATTTGTGGTGTAAGTGTACTGTGTGATTTAGTGAAGAAGACGGCCTCCGTTTTTGATACATTAAGCGCTATTTTCCATTTGGAGATCCAGTCTTCTAAACTTGATATATGTCTATTGATATGGTGTGCGATTACTTTAATATTTCTGTGTTTTGCAAATATCGCTGTATCGTCTGCGTACATGCAGAGAATTGTGTTGTCATGTTTGGGTATATCGTTCACGAAAATTTGAAATAAGGCTGGCCCGAGATGCGAGACCTGAGGTATTCCTGTAATAATATTTCTGGGATTTGAGTAAGTATTTTTATTTTAACGACAAAATTTCTATTATTTAGATAGGAGTTAATTAGGGTTATTAAATAGGATGAAATATTAAATTTTACTAATTTGTATATTAACCCTTCGTGCCAGACTCGGTCGAAGGCCTTTTGTATGTCTAGGAAAACAGCCCCCGTCTTCTCTTTTTTTTTTCAAATCCTGATTTTATGAAATTGGTGACTCTTGTTAGTTGGTGGGTAGTGGAGAGCTGTGGTTGCTCCGGGATGATGATATCGTTTTCTTGTAGGTAGTTAGAGAGTCTATTTAGAATAACTTTTTCAGCTGGTTTTCCTAGTATCGGGAGTAATGATATGGGTCTATAATTTTCTACGATAGTGGGATCCTTGCCTGGTTTTAGAATCGGTACAATTGAGGCTGTTTTCTATAGACTTGGAAAGTAACCGAGTCTTAGCATGTGGTTAATTATGTTATTAATTTGAAGAATAGTTGGGGTAGGGAGGTTTTTTAACATTTTATTGGTTATTCCGTCTTTACTAGGAGATTTGTTAATTTTAATTTTGTTAATATAGTTTATAATTTCTGAAGGATGACATATTGAGGGGGAGGGGGTTCCGTTAAAATGTTTTCATTTGTTAGGAATCCATGAACGATATGTTTTATTGTCCTGTCGTGTGTTGGTGTTTGGATGTTATTTAGCCGGGACTGATTTTGTAAAGAATTAGCCGGTATTTCGGTTTTATCTGTGTTACTGAGTGCGATACTTGTAGGGCCAGCAATGGCTGAAATGATTGTGCTTCTCTTTCTTTGTTCTCTTGCTGCTCCCCAGATGGAGCCATGTTCTGTGTTTAGTGATGATAGTGTTGCTTCCCAGTCTTCAGTGGTTTGTTCTTTTATTTTTGATTTAAGTAGTTTAGTGACTCTATTTAAGTGTGTTTTGTGTTCAGGGTTTTTGAGAACTGCCATTTTTTCCTGGCTTTATTTCTATATTTTATGAGTTCTCGGATTTCCCAGTTGATGTGGTGTGCTTGCTGCGCTGTTTGTGGTTTTGATGAAGTGTTGTAAGCTTTTAGTATGTTATCTGTTATGGTGGTGTCATGCTCTTCTAGATTCTCCCCGCTACTGATGTTGGGTAGGGTGAATTTAGTGTTTCATAGGTAATTGCTAAAGCTACACTAATTTGTGTAAACTTTATTTTTTTAACGTGTAGTTTAATTTTTAAGTCTACGAATGTGTATATTGGGTTGTGGTCAGATGAGAGTTCGGGAGGGCTGGTTATTGGCCAATGGCAACCTTTCGTTAGCATGATGTCTATTGTGGTCTGAGCCGATTGGGTGAAATGGGTAGAGGTGGACGGGGCTATGATTTTCATGTCGTTTGATTCTGTAAATTTTAGAAGTTTTATGCCTCTTGGGTGGTTTGTGTGACATCCCCATCGTGTGTGTTTGGCGTTTAGGTCTCCACTGATAATGTTTGGAGTACCTATATTTAATAGTTTTTGTAGATCATTTGTAATATGAGAGGTTAAGTTAGAATTGGGTGGGATATAAACTGAGGATATGAAAATAGGATTTTGCCCCGGAGGTGTGATAGCAACGGTCGTTGCTTCAGACACTCGTAATTGAGGGGTTGGAATTCTGTAGTGTCGGAGAGAATTTTTGATGAGAATGGCAGTGCCGCCGTGCATATGATTTATTCGATCAGGAATTGTTCTGTCATTTCTATAGATAGTATAATTTGCAATTTTAAGGATGTTTTCTGATCTCAAATGTGTTTCTTGTAGTAAGATAAGATCGGGAGTGTGCTTGTCTATAAAATCCCGCAACTCGACAGTACGGGATCTGATACTGTCTGCGTTCCATGAAATAATATTTAGACCAAGAGGGTTGAACATTTAAACTTGGGTACAAATTGCTTGGAAGAAAATATTGAGCTTATCAGTCTTGTCTGGATTGTTTCTCATTTGTTTGCAGGCTCCCAATAGTCCTGGGAATAATTGGAAGAAGCTTTTGAGTTCTTTTATGGCATCGAATATTGTGAAGTCGTCAGTTGATTTGGATTGACGATATTTACTATTATTTTTAGGAATGTTTCCCCCTCTTGGTTCGGATGTTGCTTCGGCTGGTTTCCCGTGGAGTGCCGCCCTCTGTTGGTCGGTTTTGGGTTGAAATGCTTGTGCGTACGAGGTGTTAGGTTGTATTTCAACTGAGTTGAAGGTTTTATTTTTGTTGTTGGTTTTCATGGTAGCATTTCCCTTCCCTAATTTGGGAAAAAAGGGACAGTCTTCCCACGAGGCGACATGGCCAAAGTTGTTACAATTGATGCATTTTGGGTTCTCTTGCTTTTCTTTAATGCTACAGTTCGGGGTGCTATGGCTTTCACTACATTTTAGACATCTGGTCTTTATTTCACAGTTGACAGAGGAGTGATGGAAATAGTTGCAATTATAGCATTGCGTAGTTCCTGGTCGTCTTTTAAATTCGTCTATTTGAATTGGTATATGGAGGACTTGTTTAATTGAGTAGATGTCAGTTGCGTTTTCCGTTTTTCTGATTTCTACTAGAAAAATTGGTAGAGGTTGTTTAGTCTTAAAACGTCGAAGTTGAGCAACTTTTTCAACTACGACTCCTTGTGATGTAAGGGAGTCCTTTATTTCATCGACGTCTGTTGGTGTCGGTAATCCTTTCACCATAATTTTCTGTGGCCGCTGATTTTGCGGTTGGGTTACGTAGAATTCTACTTTCTTTTCTCTGAGATATTTGGTAATTTCCCTGTGCTCATCAGATGAGTCAGGGAAAATCTTGATATAATTTCCAGACATCTTATTTATGGCTGCTGGAGCTATTTGATGGATTTCTTGAAGAAGAAGATTATAGTTCTGGGTTAAACGTAGCATAACCGGTGGAATTTCATCCGTGGGTGGGGGAATAGCCTCCGCAACGTCGACTTGGTTGTTGATTCTTAATGTGTTAAACTTATTAACTGTTTCAGTTATGGTAGGAGTTATAATTTTTGTTTGTGTTTGCTTAGCGGTTTTCGATGGTATTTTAAACCCATCGGAGCTCCCTTCTAGTTGTCGTTTTTTATTTAAGTTAGGATTTAAGTTTAAGTTTAACTTAGCATTCGAGGTAGGATTAGAATTAAAGTTTACGTTAAAATTAGTTTTTAACTGTGCAATTTGTGCGTGGTGAATGCATCCATTTATAGGGCAAGGAATAGCAAGGTTCAACTCACCTTCGATTTTCCTGAGCTCCTCATTCCATTTCTTCTCGGTGCAGGTCATGATCTTGAGGTCCATAGAGAAAAGGTAATAACTGGGCTTTTTTAATGATAGCCTCTACTTCGGTAATTTTTTGAATTGTCTCAGTATATGCCCTACTGCACATTTTGGCATTTTTTAATACTGATATCTAGAGGAAGGTCCTGGTTTCATTAGAAATCTCCGTTGACGTTTCTGCTTCCGCTTCTTCACCTCCGTTAGCCGACGAATCGAGATTCGAACGAGAGAAGTTGTTTCGCTCTAGCCATGATATTTGCGTCGATTGTTTTGTTTCCGTCGAATCATGGATTCAAGACCTGAATGCCACTTCAGACTCACTGTGTTACGAGGCTAATGCTTGTTAGATCTGTCGAGATCTGATTGGGCGGGGTGTGGAAGTTTGGAGAGGGAGGGGAAGTTAATGTCTCTTGTACAGTTAACGTCCTTGTCTATTGACCAAGGTCTAAAATCATGAGGTTCGTTGACGAAACCCTATGCGTTACTTCTAAGTGCGGCGTGAATAAACAATCAATCAATCGATACCTTCAGTGTATCGATGGAAAATATCAAACAGGAAAGTATGAGACAAATATTTTGGTTGCTGTATTTACATTATAAAGCTAATTAAATAGTTCAATAAAGAAATCAACTAGAAAGAAGAAGTGAATTTATTTTAATTTGATTTCATTATAATAATATGTTTCAGAATGCAATATGTTTAACTACGTCAAACCTTAAATCATGATGATCATTTCCTGTGAAAAAGTATAATAACAAATTATATGGTAAAATCTAATTAAAATTGGATAATCAAAAAGAATTTATCATCTATCTTGCTAAAATTATTAAAAAGGGAATGAATTTTTAGTAAAATTTTCGTTGCGATTGAAGGGAAACCGCATTACTTGTTTATATTTCTGTAGCTTCTTTAAAATGAAACCATATGAGAAAATGATTCATATTTTTGCTGAACTTACAGTTTACCATTGATGTCATGGCGTAATATTTGAACTCGCAACCTCTTCCCAGACGAAAAAATTGAACCAGTATTAAAATGAGCCCGGGGATTGTAACGAGTACGTATGTTTGCATATACCGCTTATTTCACATTTTCTAATAATTTATAAATATGCTATTTTACCTTTTTACCGGAGCAGCCGAAGTAACTAAGTGGTAATGATTGCGAACTTATGGTTGGCGTTGTTTCCGTCAATTCATTCACGGGTTCGAAACCTTTCGTGCAACGGGATGAGACACGTTAAATATGTCGAGAAAGTCATCGCGTAGGAGTGGAATGGAAGTTTGGAGAGGGTGGTATCAGCTCAGATGCCCTTCGCGTCATTTTGATCGTAGTTAAATTACGTGGTCCGTTACCAGTAGCTTATCAGATGTTCTTAATATGACTTCAATAAACAATGAATCTTTTTTACGGGTAAAGCGAAATACTCTAATAAGCTTCATAAAGAAGACGAAGTATATAATATATTTAGGACGGGGAGGGGAGATTGATTCAAATTATTAAATGTGTATTGTATAATTAAAATATATGTTGACCTTTATGCAAGGTTGTGAAGTCAGAATGTAATAATTAACACCAAAGCTTTTTGTAACTGCGCCAAGTTTATATCTTTTTCCTTAACAACAACGTGCTTAATATTTTGAACAAAGCCGTTGTTGCATCAGGGTGCATAAATTTTCATGCGCAAAAGCAAGCACATAAATTGCCTTTCTATCGCAGATGTAAGCAATGCTCGCTTTCGATCTTTTAAATTTTATTAAATAAAAATGCCTGTGTAAAGGAACTAATTCTAACTACGGTTTCTAAGAAAATTAATTAATATTTTTTTTGGATAAAATACCGTTACCTACACTTATTATTGTTCAAATTGTAACATGGTGTTAACCCAATTCAGTTTTATGACATCAAACATTTGCATAGAAATTATTAGTATTTATTAAAAATCATTTACTCGCGATTATGTTAGCATAATTTTAGCATGATACTTTTTTAAATTAAAATCTGAGTTTTCAGTCGTACCTCTTGTAGGTGAGAATAAATCATTGTTGATGACGTCAGCAGCGTTAAATCATCATCATACTGGAAAAGAACAAAACTTTGTAACACATCATGCAAAATTAAAACAATCTCAGTCAAAAATGTTTTTTTTAAATCACTATTGAGCAACTTGTTAAGTAGCAATGGATCTCAAATAATGAAACAAAGTGTTTATTAATCAAAAGCCAAATAATTTGTCCAAATATCTAATATAAGTTCCTAATTTAACTTACAATTGTTTGCTGAACATCATAATTACCATCGTTTTCAGCTATCTGAAAATAAAAGAAAAGATTTTACAATATTAATAAATAGAAATGTTTTTAAAGTCTTGTTACATAAACAAAAGTTGGCCTCTTCCTGTTTTGAATTGGTTTTTAATAATACGTTTTGGCGGTTTGGAAGCATAATAAATTCAGATACAGAAGTGCACTTTGTGTCTTTGATTTTGCTGCTTTATACAATTTCAATTTTTTTCCAGTTCGATATATCTAGCATAAATTATTATTCTTTAACTAAACCTATCAATATTCTCTTGCTCTATGGTGATCAGATAGCATTGCTTAAGCTACAGCAAATAATATACATTTCGAATCCTAAATCATGAGTTAAAATAGAATGTTTTTTGATCACTCAAGGTTATAGAGATACCATCTTGTCCAATCTGATGGAAGTGAGAATTCTGTTTGGTAGGCAAATATTTCAAAATAATCACCTATACTTACAAATCTTATTTCTTAAGGCTGAGGAAAATAGTTTATTTATTTATAATCTTAATGGCGATAACTAATGACTAATTATTGGAAACTGCGACTGAAAATATTGTGCAGTACTATTCGAGTGATAATTCTACTCCATATTTACTTTATTTTGTTCCTAATATATAGAAAATGCGTTGACATACGTTTACCAATGGCAAAATTTCAAATTTGAAGAATGGCTGATGGATTGTTAGAGCTTTTGCCAAAGACTACCATATAGAATAATAATGATTTGTCGAAAGTAAAGCTTCATTATTGCACATCAGATAATGAGCTCTCAGTTAAAAAAAACCCACGCTATTAATATTAAATAAATAACTTAAGATCTGTAGTTAAATCGCTACTTTCACTCCCTATAGTAACCGACAGATCCATTTTTAAAAGAGAAATTTGGTAAATAGGTAATAAAAAAACTTAACAAAAAATTATGTATTTCGTTAAAAAAAAATTTGCTTGACATTAATTCTTCGCTATAATTTGAAATTAAACAATATTTAAGGTAATAACCATGTTTCTAAAAATGATATTGAAATAAAATTTATATTCTTTTCTTAAAGAAAAAAAAGATATTACCAGAACACGCATATATATAACTCAGGAAATTTTTATATAGAATTTATACCAATTTCTAACATTGAAAGTTTGTGAAATCGTATTTGGCAGGATTAGTTAACTTTTTTAATATATTGACATTAAATTGTTTTTTACTTGATGTTAAAAATATCCAATCCTGATCTTTCCATATTCGTCTTCTATTTTGGCTTTTCGAAAGCCCATCTGATGGACAGTACATGAAAAATAGTCACTTAATCCATACTTAGCATCACTACTTTAAAAATATTATAAATTTCTTTGAAAAAAATTCCAAAAGTGATGAAATCAGCTTTAGTTTTTAAATACATTTTTAACAATAAATAAAGATGAGGTGATAAATTTATAGTTACATTTTGATGTCACCTTTTCGTAAGTACTGCACAAATAGAAAACACGTTTATTGTTATCTTGCATCAAATGCATTCTCCTTTCCCAAATAATTCATATAATTTTTTCTTTCTTGTATAATATGTTAAAAAAATCGAATGATAAATGCCACTAAAGAACGATTTAACCAATGGATATAATAAGAACTGAAATTCGTTAAATATATAATTTCATTAAAATTGGAAAATATACTCTAAAAGGATTCATTAAGGAGTTATTTAATTATAACAAATATTTCCAATGTGGTAATATTTATCCATCTTACATGAAAATGATATAATGTGATTGAGGCGAATGAATACTTGGAACATAAAAACATTTCAACTAAGCATTTGAATGGTGCTTAACCGAGCAAGAATTCCAATTCAAAGACATAGCTTCAATCCTCCTTCCATTCTGTCTGTACTCGCCCTGACTAAATAATGACTCACATACGTATTCAAGCGCAGTATCAGCGAATGTTCATTTTTTGGGAGAAGATGTACCATTAGGCTTAAGAAAGCAAGGTGGTCAGATCGAAGTATCGTACGGCATTTAGATCGGAGAGATGACATTCAATGATATTGGTAAGAATGGATAAAATATAATAAATCACAAGGTCCACCTAAAGATGTTAGAACAGAGCAGTTTTTGCAGCTCTTGATAAGCTATTGTTAGCCATCCGACTTGTTACCAGTGGCAACAAAGATCATACATAGATGTCTGAGAGAACAAGATTCTAAGCTCACTGTACCTATTGAAATGACTACTTCTGGTTTTTGCACATCGACAAGAATGGTGGTGCCGGGCTCGTTCAACATTGTATCTAACTACTTTGATTGCAGTTATTTTCCGCTATTGAGACGAGTCTCGATTACAGGACAACGGTGGGATGTCAATTTGCCCGTCAAAGGATCAACTGTGAGTTAAAATCACGATTACCATTTCATTTGATAGATTGATCCCTAACACAACAGCAGAATTTGAACGATTTTCTACGTCTCATTTTCTTTTCTTTAATGAGACCTCGCACTTATATTGTAACAGAATAATTCCCAGCCGCACATGGCAGTCACACATGGCATTGACTGTTGTCATGACTGTAATTTCTCTGATCATCTAGATCTCAAGATTCTTTTGTCATCAACCCCCAATGAAAGCCCATTTAGAAATTATGAGACCATTCCAGAACCTTGATGATCCAACTGGACAAATGGGAGCATTTTTTGAAGAATAAATAATGCAGGGGAGAAATACTGCAATCCTACAAATAAATTTCGAGCCATATTAGAAGTTCCATAAAGTTCAGAGGTGAGTCAATGCTTATTTTGATAATTTTGCTAAATGCTACTTCTTTTTCTGAATAAAACATTAGATTCCTCTGAAGTTTTAATCATTTTATTACAAATATATTTTACATCTACTGATTTTCTTCTTATATAGATAATTCATTAATGCGGTGTTTTCAATTTATGTGAGTGTATTTTATCTATAAATAACTATTAAAATTGGTATAATTAATTCATAAGTATAATTTACTACTGTCTGATAAGAATTTATTTTTGTTATGAAATTATTGTTAAAAGTAGGTGAGACTACTTACCGAGAAAGCGTTCGATTGTGTTCTGTTCATAAGTTCATCGATGTTCTTTCTTAAACAACCCATTTGCTTTAATGGAAAAAAAAGAATATACACACACGTACACACACACACACACACATATATATATATATATACACAATCGTATGTAATGAATACTGACGAGAACAAGTTTCTTTTTCAATAGTTTTAAACAGTTACGAGATTAAATTTCGTGTATAAATTATAAACTACCTGAAATCAGTGTAGGAAAACAACAAAAACTAAGAAAAAAATTATTCAATTTTTTTCTATCTTTAAAAATTTCTTATTTGTTTTATATTCGACTCTATCAGTATGCTTTAAAATTCTCATGCAATCACTAGAACACATGCGAGTTATATCATTATAACTTATATTAGTTATTATTAAAATATAGTTAAAGTTATTATTGGTTATTACAATTAGTAGTTTCATTAAAAGTTAGTTTATTATTAGTTATTTCATTAAAATATATATTTCTCTTAGTTATTTAATTAATTATTATTATTTATTAGTTATTTCAGTAAAATATATATTTCTGAATAACATAAGGTCTGTGTTGAATTGATTATTATACTCGAATGTACGATAATTACTAATATTATTTAGATCGCTTTGTTGCAGTGAACTAGTACAGCCATAATTTTTCATATTTGTTCTCGAATTTGTATTGATCAATCATTTTTTCTTATTATGGAGTTATTATGGAATTCTATTCATGAAAATAAAATGAAGATGGTAAAATTTTTCAACTTCAAAAATTTAAATGTAAAGAAATTCTTAAGTAGAAGAGATCATTATAATTATTGAATGTTATTGATTGAAATGAACGTAACTAAAACAATTTTTGGCATTCAATTCGGGACAATACGGATAGCTTGGAATGTTTTTCTATTGCACTGCTTTTTTAATGTATTTCCTTTTTTCTCAATCCAGTTATTGATTGCATACTATAAGTCTATTGATGGTATATTTTTAATAGCTTCTTCATTTGTGGAATTTAGCTTTTTTTTTCTTCTTATTTATAATAAGTTCTTAAAACGACATGAGAATATAGTTTTTTGTAATACATAAAAACATTGCGTTCTTATTTTTAAAATACGAGCAATTATTCTATTTGACTAAAAATAAGAACAAACAAGAAAAATTAATAATTTACAACAATTAGCTTGTAACGCTCCTTCACAATTTATTTTGGTTGAAGGGTTGAAGTTCCTAATAATTTAAGTAACACAGCTAGTTCATAATTTAAAGCATGGATGTCTAAACTATGATCATTTGAGGGCCATATTATAAAAAAAATTGCTGGGCCACACATACAATATTTTTTCAACAAATCGGAATAAAAATTAACTCTATGCAGTTTTATTAAAATAAATTAATTTCTTTTTATTGTAATTTTTTTAAAATTTGAATTATATATGTATAGGTACATATTTATTTTAAATTTGTAAGAATTTCGTTTCATTTAGTTTGGATTTCATTCAGATTGAAATAATTCGAATTAATGAAATGGATGAATTTGCTTTTGTTGAACAAGTAAATCGATATCGGGTTCAATAGAAGAGGTTGCGATTCTTAATGCATTTTCAAGATTTTAAATGATCTTTGTCCTATTGTTGCTTTTTGTAAGCTTCATTCTGAAAAATAACTATTAACAAATATAGATACTGCCAAAAGCTGTAGACATTAATAAAGCATGATCGTGAAAATTAGGATATTTATCTCGTGGTATAAGTAATCTTTATAAAACTCCAGTAACGAAACATTCCCAAATTTTTCTTTCAGTTGAACGTCACTTTGCAGTTCAATGCATTCCATTTGAAGATTTGAAAATAATTTATATATTTCTAGAGAAAATGGGGTAGAAAATATGTTTAAATACCCTTCATTTTTTCGAAAATTTTGAAATCTACTTTCAAACTCTTGAATTAAATCAAAAATTAATGCAGAATATTTTGTGCAACTCACAGGTTTTTGTGCAACCAAAGTACTGAAATGTGTCAAATCTATTATTTTTATTTGATTGTGCCAAAATTTCAACTTGCTTTCAAACGCTATTATTGTTTAGCATATTAAGATGTTTTTATTTAAATTTTTATTTCAAAATAAATTCTAACGAATCGATTTCATATGAAAAATATTGCAAACATTTATTTTTTAATAAAAATGTATAAATTTAAATATTTTCCTAATTTGCGTTTGAGCCGCACTTTAGACAAGCATGATTTAAAGGAAATACATTAGAAAAGAAATAAATCCCTTTGATAATAATTATCTTGATTAACGCTCTCTCTTTTCCTCAACGCGCTTGGATTTTAGTTTGGAAATTCAACAATAAAGTTCTAGCTCAGCCGTGCGAGTACAACTTTTTTAACACTGAAAGTTCGAAAGTCTTTTATAATTTTCTCTAACCAGGAATCACATCTAATCGAATTTATCTACAAAAGATCAGCTACTGTCAGCCACTCCAATTTCTAACATATAATCATCTACAGACTACTCGTTATCCCTCCTTCCATTTCGTCACAGTCAGTTCATTAAGCTTTTTACCTTCATCTAATTTGTGCAATCACGTTTCATTTGATTAAGTCGAGGTTTTATTTTATGCAGTTCAAATTACCAAAAGTGTCCAAGGTTAAGGAAGGGAAAATCACGAATAGACCAACGTTACAAGAGTGCTGAATGATCACTGTATTTCTTAATTGTTTTGTAAATTAATGAACTTTTCAGATCCTCGGGTTCTTCCATTGATTTGATTGGATCATCGAAATGAAACTAGTAGGTTGAATCTACCAAGATCGAATTCTTAATTTATAACAATTAATTTACTAGTCCATATTCTCAAATGCTGAGAAACATTTCCTTAGGACATAGACATGATTTCCATTAAATATGAAAGATAGAAATATGAGATCTATAAAATATTACTGATTTTATAAGTAATTACACAACTGTGATTTCTTTTTTATGCATAATTTAAGTTTTTCCTTAAACAACAAAGCCAAACTACACATATTTACTCAACGCTTGATAATATGGTTAAATACCAATACAGAAACACAAAGATAGATTTTTTTTCCCTTTTGAACTTTCAAATAATATAATGTATCATCAGGGTTAAATAAAACGTTTGTAGTATTGCATCATTAACACATTTCTAAATATTTTTAAAAAGTGATGACAAATAATTTGAGTAACTCTTACTTTTCATTTTCTTTCTTGTCTTTAATCGTATGAAAACGAAATGATCCTGATTTTTCATGAAAGCAGATTTCAATTCGAACACAAGCTTATATAGATTTTTCTTGTTATTAAAGAAAACAACGAAAGAAAATAAAGCAAAACAACTTACCAAAAGATAATAGTGCAGTGAAAGCACAAGGATAATTATTAACGAAATTTCTGCCGCTAGAATTTTCATAAACGTGATATCTGTAAAAGGAATTTCCACGTGTAAGCCAAAGGTGGTCCAATTGCCCACAGTTGGCTTCCAGGTCAAGTACGTGTCGAGAGAAGCTTCCCGTGAGTCTTTGTACTCATTATCTTCCTTTCTTTGTGAAATTTTTGGAACAAAGTCTGACAGATTCTCCGCAATGTTTGCTTTTTCAGTTGATGAGTAATCAGGAGTAGTAGTAATTGTGGTGGACTTTTTTCTATTGTACTTTAAGAAATAAATATTCAGATGTTTTACAAATTAACAATTGTAAACATGAGTTATAAGGAAAATTCAATTAAGGGAAAAATATTTTTGTTCAGATCCTTAGTCATTATTTTAGTGATTAAAGTGGCATGAATGGTGATATAGATGGCAATAGATGAAATTTTTATTTCTATTTTACATTATTGGAAAAGAAACTCTGTGAACAAACTTCATGATTGTGAGCCTCTAGTGTGCAAGGATTTTCCAGCTAGTTTTAAAAGTAATAAATATATTTTCAAATATACTGTAAAACCAGTTCTTCAGTTACTCGATAAATGGCACCACGAATCATCGATCACGCAGCGCCCCCTATTCCTGAACAAAACTGAGAAACGTTTAGTTCTAGCTCTCTCTTCTTCTCTGCACTTCTCCTCCTTCTCCCGATGTAGCTGAACTCCGAGCGCCAGGGCCCACCACCGATATGTGATAAAGTTAAGTAGACATCTGTCTTTCTTGAAGGAACAAGTTATTCAAAATATGTCAATGATTTTTACAATAATTGTACATAGCTGCTTTTGTTAGATATCTTCCGTTCATCTCTTCTTCGAATAAATGAATTAAAACAATTTGAAGCCTCATCATCACTGGTAAATGCCAACCCTCCCCCCCCAAAAAAAAAAAAAAAAAAAAATACCGAAGCACCAGGAGATGTCTTGCAAGATGGATACCTTCCTAAAAAATTGAGAGCATTCGGCCCGGGTTGTCTACAAAATTTACAGATGCTAATGTGGACAAATGCTTTTAAAGCAAGAATAGCCTGTTTCCAAAGACGACATACTCACTATAGAGAAAATGTGTCCCTCATCCACATTCACTACTACAGTTTCCTACGACGTCGAATTTGTCTCCTCTGCAAGTAAAACAGTCATTCAGAATCCACTGCTTGTTTATTGCGACGACAAAAAGGACATAATCATCAACATGCACAAATTGCTTCTTCGTGTTAGTGATATCTTTTCCTCACTCAACCATTTGGAGAATACCATCAGTGTGATCATCTAAATTGTTTTTAATTTATGCTCCAAAATAGGACGTCGACCCCTGAAAGAGCTTTAAGTAAAAAAATCCAGCGTGTATTAATGTGAAAACTTTTTGGGCTCAAAATCGAATAAATCTACGAATGCTCTATCTCCAAGGTCTGTAAAGCACATTTATTTTTTCCAACAATCCGTCAAATATAACTGAAGTGCTATGATTTAATGTTTTTAAACTATAAAAAGAAATATATGAAGCAAAAGTAAATTAAACGTATTATTTTCTAAGTGCATTTTTATAAATGATTTTTACAAATTGTGACATTTGAATTCAAAATCTAGGAGATTGTCTCTTTTTTATTATTATTATTATGTGTGTGTATTAATGTGTATTTCAAATCCCTCAGAGTTTCCCACATGCCTAATTGAATTGGCTTAGGGAAATAGTGAATTCTAAATTAAACCAATTGAAAGTGTGTTCTCAAAATAGAGGATTTTATGTATTTATTTATTGATTCTCTGAATGACTGAATTTTTTTTTTTTTTTTTTTTTGGTTATTTTCCATTCTAAATGAATTACTTTAATATTCATTCACGATGTGTTTAATTCTGAAGAAAATTTTAACAAAGGGTTTTCAGAATGATATGATAAATAAGTCTTTTAAAAAGAAGAAAACTACTTTAACAAATCATAAAATTGTCAATATATATATATATATATATATATATATATATATATATATGTTTTTGTTAAGCAAATTACTTCAACGAAATTCACCATAATAAGCGTGTTTCATTTTAAAATCACTTGTTATTGTTATTACGCAAAAACGTTTAAAGTATAAATTTTCAAATTAATTGATTCTTTTTAACCATTCACATATTGATTTCAAAATGTCGTGCCTCGCTAAAGGACGTCGGGAAGGTATGTTTATCCTTGCGGAAGAATTAGATCTAAAGCCTGATTCTTCAACGACAGTTAAGAAACTAAGGGTCTTAATCGTTAAAGATACAGAATATGATGAGGAATTCACAAAAAAAAATTTGCTTACGGGTATAATAGAACAGTGAAAAATGAAAGAAGTATTTGAAGAGAAACGACACGAATCGAGCTAGAGCGATTAAAATTAGAAAATCAATTCAAATTACACACAACGGGTGACAAGATCGACAATTCAAAATTATTAGGCAAGGAAATAATCAAATTTCTCCATAAATATGATGATAAAGAAGATATTAGCTTATATTTAGTCTTATTCGAACGTCTAGAGCAACGCTTAAATATTCCAAAATAACATTGGGTTTCATATCTTTTATTACTCTTACCCTCCGAAATTTCTCACATCGTCGCACGTGAACCAGAGGAAATAGCAAACAACTACGACCACGTAAAATAACTGCTGCTAAAAAGATTTAAATTAACACCACAAAAGTTTCGCCTGTTATTTACCACGCATCAAAAAGTTTATAGCCACACTTGAACCAATTTTTTTTCACGAATTTGCAACATATTTCGACGGGTGGACATCAGGGTTAAAAATCGAATCCTTTGAAGAATTAAGAAAACTGATCATCTCAGATCAAATAAAACGTACAGCTTCTACCGACTTCAAGCAACATTTTCTAGACGAATGGACAACGTAAAATTCGCCAGTCAAATTATCAGAAAAATTTGAAGAGTACAAAAACATCAAGAGAACACTAAATCAAAAGCCAGTTAATACGTATTTTAGGGGGAAACAAGATTTCAGAGCATCAGAAAATTTTCGAAAATTTGAATCGTTACTAAAATTCGAGCAGGACAAATCAAGTAGGAAAGTTGCAGCGACGACGAGTTACAATCGGCATCACGAAGCTCAATCCGCCAGTCATGGAAATGAAGGAAATCACGAGAGATCAAATCGATGGATCCAAAATCGACTTCTCTGAAGTGAAAGATATTTAAGTTCAGATGTTTAAAATCACACTTGAACGAATTACTCCAGGTTTAGAAGATTCATCGATTCAGCGAAAGAGCCAAGTACAAAGCAGCCGAAAGGAACAACGAATTTCACGAGAGAAACAAACAAGCCTATGGCTTTATGTGCCACTATCAATCAAGAAAGTCTACACACCAAGGAAATAAAGTTTGGAAACAAGAAAATTACTGCACTTATAGATACTGGAAGTACCGTCAGTCTTCAAAGAGAAAATACCAACGGAACAATCATCGATCCAACGAAGAACAAAATTCTCTTAACAGGCATAGGTGATGCTCAAGTCACTACGAAAAGATCTTTCGAACAAGAATTTCAGATGGATGGAGAAAACTATACACTAACTTGACATGTGGTAACTACAACAAAACTGAAATTCGAAGCAGTCATAGGTTCAGATATTTTAGAACGAGTATCAGTCAACTTCACGAAAAATGATGTAGAATTTGTTAAATATGAAAATAAAGCATTCCTGATGCAGATACATGAGGAATATGTCGAACACTTAGTACTGAACCACATACGAGATACTGAAATCGAAATTACCAAAATGATAGAAAGCTACAATCCTGAAAAGATGGCATGCACCAACATCACCATGCATAAATATTTTGAAGTATGATGAACCAATTTTTCAATCACCACGCCGATTAACATTTACGAAAAGAGAAGAAGTAAATAAGTAGATAAAAGAATGGCTCAAAGAAGGCATCATACGCTCAAACTCCTCAGAATACGCCAGTTCAGTCGTAACGGTCAAAAAGTAGGATGGAACTTCGAGAATCTGCGTCGATTTCCGAAAACTCAACCAGAAGCTAGTGAAATATAAATTTCCTTTACCTCTCATCGAGAATGTTTTAGCAAAAGTTTACTCCACGTTAGATTTACGAAACGGTTTTTTCCACATCAAAGTGGATGAAGTTTGCAGAAAATTCACGTCTTTTATCGTTCCAGATGGACAGCTCCACTTCAATAATGTTCTTTTTGGATTAAGCACGAGCCCAAGTGTTTTTCGAAGATTTGTCACAATCATTTTCAAAGACCTTACACTTAAAATAATTAATATGGATGACCTTATTGTTCCAGCAAAAGATGAAAAGGAAGGACTCCCAAAACTTAAAATTGTGTTCAAAGTTGCAAAGAAATATTGTTTGGAGATAAAATTCAAGAAGTGCCTGTTTCTAATGCGAAAAATTGAATTTTTAGGTCACGTAGTAAATTATGGAATCATTAAGCCCTCAGTCGCAAATCATTAGCAGTTGCAAAGTTTGTAGAACCAACGACAGTAAAGAAAGTACAAAGTTTTCTAGGATTAAAAGAATATTTCCGAAAATAAATCAAACATTACTCGAACATTGCGAAACCGTTAAGCGACCTCATAAGGAAAGAAAATCCATTTGTTTTCGGAACGCAACAGAAAGAGGCATACGAAAAGTTAAAGAAAGTATTGCCTGAAAGTCCAGTCTTACGCATTTACAAATATACACTGCTGGCTACACAAAATGCAACACTCAGAAGGACCAGAGATATCACAGCGAAATTTATTTGGCAGATAACATGTTGTACAAAGATTAAACGATTAAAATTACAGCCTCTTGTGAAGTGAGGATGGTGACAAAATCAGTAGTTAGTGTAGCCGCCATTGTTGACTATAACCGCTGCCACACGCCTCGGCATAGAATCAAAGAGGCTTTGGATGTATCCTTGGGCTACAGCGGTCCATGCGGCTTCCACATATTACCAAAGTTGATCTAATGTAGTAACGGGTGGTGTATCCCGGGACAGTCGTTGTGTAAGCATGGACCATACGTTTTCAATTGGCGATAGATCGGTAGAACAAGCAGGCCAAGGAAGCAATTCAATCTGATGGGTAAAGAAGAACTCTTGAACATTGCGTGCCACGTGTGGTCACGCATTATCCTGTTGGAATATGGTTGATGGCAAGCGCTGAAGGTATGGGAGGACCACGGGTTCCAACACCTCAGAGATGTAGCGCTGGCTGTTCAGTGTACCGGGAATGCGTACTAGAATGGTGCGGGAGTGAAATCCAATACCACCCCAAACCACGATACCGGGTGCAGGGCCAGTGTGGTGATGCATAACGCATCAGTTCAGCAGCCTCTCACCACGGTGTCTCCAAACTCGAATCCGACCATCGTGATGTTGCAGGCAGAAGCAGTATTCGTCAGTAAACACAATGTCGTTCCATTCCGTTGTCTATGTCCGCCGTTCATCACCCCATTGGCGACGCAAACACCTCTGGTTTCGAGCCAAGGGTAAACGAAGCAATGGACGCCTTGAGGATATTCCACTCTGCTGGAAACGGCGTCGAACGGTACGAGTGGACACCGAATGATGCGTAGCAGACTGAATCTGTTGTGCTACGGTTCGTGATGTGGTTCCGCGATCCATCACTGCCATGCGCGCAATCTGCATGTTATCACGGGCAGTGATGCAACGAGGTGGTGCAATCGGCCCCGTCGGCCCTTCGTTCCCTCCTGCACCCAGCGATCACAGATCTGCATCACAGTTGTTTGGTTTCGTCCAACACGTTGACCGATTTCTCTGAAGGATAATCCGCAATCCCTATAGGCTACTATTCTTCCTCAGTCGAATTCAGAAACTTGGTCAAAAGGCGCTAGATGTCTTACACGAGGCATAGGTAAACAGCTTACGCGAAAAAAACGCACGAAAAAACAATTGCCGTACTTCAAATCGCCAATCTGTTCTCCCCTTATATAGTGCTTGCGAGTGGCGAGGATTTACGAAGTGTAAAAAACGAACCCTCATCGATAAACCTTCTAAAGACTCGATTCCAATAGGTTGGTATCAGCACTGTCTGTGTTTCTAATGATTTGAATGTTAGGGATTCTTTTAATCGTGAATAGTAAAGGCAAGTTGGAGAAGTAACAACGGGACGTTACAAGCTGAACATTTGCTGGATGATAGAAAAAAATATTTGATACTTTCTATTCCAGATAGAAGTTATGTATTCTTGATTACGATTTCCTGTTTTACTAGGAATGACATATTATCATCGTTTTATTGTTGCATAGATTTCAATTGAAAGATATTAGAGTAAATGTTCAGTAAGTTGAGTCAAATTAGAATAATTTTATACTTTTTTTTAAATGTTCATTAACCTTCTTTATTTGATAGTACGTTTACTTCTAGAGTTAATAAGGTAACTATGTTTGCATTTTCTTTTAACGTTGCCTATGATAGTCTTTTAAGAGAGTTTACTTAATATTGTAAAAACATAAATTTCAAAAACTGATATATTTGGTACGTGCTTATATCAAATGTGTACCCTCCAGATATACCCAAGACTGCCATTATTACACTTTCGGACTTTTCGAATTTCCACTTTTAAACTTTGGTCTTTGTTCTGCCGCGCAAACTTTCCAAAGGTTCTTTAATGAGATTTTGAGAGGACTTGATTATTGTTTCCCTTACTTGGATGACAACCTAATTGCCAGTGAAAACCATATCGAGCACAAAATACATTTGGAAGAAGTTTTCACGCGATTTAAAAATTATGATATCGTGTTAATCGAGTCCAAATGTGACTTTGGGAAAGACACAATAGATTTTCTTGGGCATACAATTAATTCCTCATAGTGAAAAGGTTCAAGCAATTGTAAATTTCACAAAAACCATTACTATTTCTGACTTACGTCGGTTTTTAGGTATGGTAAATTATTACCATAGGTTGATTCCAAATATTGCATCTATTTTGTCACCGTTGAATCAGCTGTTAATCGATGCAAAAAAACGTGACAAAAGGGAGGTTCAGTGGAATCCAGAAAGGGAGAAAAGCTTTGAAGAGATTAAAACAGCTATGGCGAATGCAACGCTTTTATACCATCCTTCTGTAGATGCGAAATTAGCGTTGGTTACAGACTCCAGTGATTTTGCTATGGGAGGAGTCCTCCAAGAAATTTCTTCTGATGGTCCGAGACCTCTTGGATTCTTTTCAAAGAAATTATCATCTGCACAATGTAAATATTCCACTTACGACCGAGAATTATTGGCAGCGTATAGTGCCATACAACACTTTCGACATCTATTGGAAGCGCGTATTTTTACTTTGTATGTAGACCATAAACCTTTAATCTTCGCGTTTTCACAGAAACATGAAAAGGCCCCTCCCAGACAATTGAGACAACTAGATTTTATTTCACAATTTACTACAGACACTCGGTACTTACCAGGTAAGGGTAATGTCGTAGCTGACACTTTGTCAAGGATTAATGAAATACAGTTTTCCTCACTGTCTGATTTGGAATTATGGTCAAAGTTTCAAGAAAAAGACGAGGAGTTGAAATCAATTTTAGAAAGTAGCACGGAATTCGGTGGTAAGTTGATAAAAATACAAATGCCTGATGGCGCTAAATCGCTATACGCGGATAGCTCTACAGGCGTAAACAGGTTCTATGTTCCTCATCAGTTAAGACGCAAAGTTTTTAATGAGTTACATAGTTTGTCGCACCCAGGGATGCGCGCTACTAAACACCTCATAGGATCTAAATATGTTTGGCCGGGTATGAATAGGGATTTAGGCTTGTGGTGCAAAACTTGCTTCGATTATCAGCAATCTAAAGTGCATTTACATACCAAGACCCCTTTAGCGCAATTCCTTGTACCTGACGAGAGATTTTCACAGATCCCTCTGGACATAATTAAATTGCCTCTTGTGCGTGGTTATAAATACTGCCTTACAATGATAGATAGATTTACTAGGTGGCCCAAAGCATCTCCTACGCCAGATATGGAAGCGGAGACTGTAGCTAGAGTGTTTGTGAACATTTGGGTTTCTCGATTCGGCACGCCTCAGAGGTTGACTTGTGATAGGGGCAGCTAATTTGAATTGGGTCTTTTTGAGTGTTTGTCAAAACTTCTGGATATTCATTTAACTCGTACTGCTTCTTATACCCCACAGTGCAACGGAATGATAGAACGCCTCCATCTACCATTGAAACAAGCTTTGACTTGCCATCAGGGAGATTGATTGGATGCACTACCTCTTGTCCTGTTGGGTCTCCGGACGATTTAGAGGGAAGATCTGAACGCCTCTACTGCGGAGTTAGTCTACGGATCAAGTTTTCGTCTTCCTGGGCAACTGTACGAGGAGAGAAATATCGATAGATGTCCAGACTACGTAGCAAAGTTACAACGGCTCATCAGAGCTATCAGTCCTGCCCTTCCTCTACGTCACGGCCCTCAACGAATCTACGTTCCCAAAGATTTGAAAACATGTAGTCATGTCTTCGTCCGCCGGCTTCCATTCAAGAAACCATTACAGATGCCATATGAAAGTCCATTCAAGGTGGTTCGTCGCCTGCCAAAGGATTTCATCATCCTTATTAAAGGACAAGAGCGCCTCATTCCCATGGATCGTTTGAAACCTGCATTCATTTTGGACACATCGGATGAGCCAGTGGAGCAGGAACAAAGGGCTTATCATACAAGATCTTGCAGGAGGGTAAAGTTTCGTCTCCCTGCGTGAGAGTGGAGGGGGAGTCATGTGGCGGCTTCCTACGTCATTGTTTGACGTCATTTTTGACTGCGGAGCTGTAAGCTGATTTAAAGAAAAGGAGGGAACGATCTTTTCTTGACAAATTTGCTTCGCGGAGTCCAGACCTGTGAAGGTCGAGGTTTAAAGTTGTTCTTGTTAAGTTTGAAATAAATGATTAGTTATTTGTATCTCGTGTCTTTTGGTCTTTCACAGTTGTTTATCTAGCCTACACCTTCCGAAAGGATTTAATGGAGAACTGGAAGATTTTCTTAACTTCCTATCCCCAAATGTAAAGTAAGTAGAAGTGTAAAAGAAATTGAAGAGATATAAGGGGAATTCTTAAGAGTCCTACGGAAGTTAAAAGCAACTGTAAGAAGGTATTCAAAACGAGACTGCTGAATCGTCTACAGCTGCTAAAATATATAGCTTTATTTGCAAATTAACCTCATTCAAATGAAATAAAAAAAAAATCTGGAATTTTTACTACTTTTCATACTTTGTTGTCCTTTATATTGTTTTTATTTAATTAAATGCTAATAAATTTTAAAAAGAAATCTATTTTTCATTAAAAAATCATATATACATGCCATTAAATTAGTAATTGATTTCTAAAATGCGCAGAAATATTTTATCATAAAGCGTCACTTTTAACATCAATAAAAACTGTTATTTTGACATAACATATTTTGTTGTTTATCAGTAAGTAAATTTTATGATTAGTATTTGGTCAATCAAATATTTATTGAAATTGGAACTAGGACCGTTAGGGGGAACGAGTGACAGTGTTTATGGAGCCAAATTTGGTTAAGCTCCCAAACATTTGTTTAAACTTTAATCTTGACGGAAAAAAGGAAGAGAAAGGTAAAACCTAGTTGATAAGAAGGTATATCGAAAATAGAGAAGAATGGCTAAGGTTTACCGAGAGACACTTCACTCGTGTTTACTAAGAATAATAAGTCTCGTGGGGGGAAAAAGAACTCTAGAGTACCTCGGGGTCATGATGCCCTATTTACGTAAAGAAGTTAAGCCATTGAGGACCGTAAATTGTTAGAATTGACTTTGATGTTTGATGGATTGACCGCGAGTTTTTCGAAATCCACCCGTGTACAATAACCTGCTCTTCTTTAACAATTCTTCAAGATTTTCATACTATTACATTTTGTTGAATAATGACTCATCAAAAAAAAAAAAAAAAAAGACGATGGTCAGTGAAATGAAATGACGTAATTCATTTTGTAATTTATGGGATGTTTACACATTTTTTTTTTCTTCTTACGTATGAATTATTGTAATCAGTCAGAAAATTAACTAATTTTATTACAAACTATACAATTTATTAATACAAGTTTACCGCAATTTTATAGAATTTTTTAAATAAGTTTTTAAGTTTGAGACTTATTACCTATCAATGCAAACAATATTTTTAGCAACTGTAATACCAGATAGCAAAATAAATCGCTAGAGTACTTTAAACTTAATATCTGCTTTAATGAAGTACAATAAATTTCAAAAACAGGATTTGGACTTTGCTTAATTATTAATTAGTATTAATAAAATAATTTAGAGATTTTGTTTGTAAAGTACGTTAACCCTAATGAAGAAAAAAAATTTATTTGTGCACTGTAACAGATAAGAACTTTTTTAGGACAATTTTTTAAATTTAAAAATGATTTAAGGACTTTGAATAAAAATAACTTTTAAAATAAAACTTAAAAACTTACTGGAGCAGCTTTTTCAATAGTTGGCTTGGTCACTGGACATAAATCTTCGCCAGTCTTCTTTGGTAGCTGAACGGATACCAATTCTTTAATGTTCGAATTTTGAGTTGCTTTAGAATCATTTGCTATTCAAAAATACGTCTTAAAATTTTTCATAATCTTAATTTTCAGTAATATATAAATAATAATTACTTGCGCTATTATGATTTCTTTTTTAGAAAATAAAAAAAAATATTATTGAAAAGAATAATCTATAGTTACTTTTCTTACCTTGTATGAGCTTATTGCTATACTCCCCGACAAAATCCAGCTCATATACAAATACAAAATATTTCTCGAGTTAAAATGCCATCAAAAGTGTTTACATGCTAAAAGCTTTGATTCGTTTTTCTAAAAAGACATTCAGTCTTAGATGAATGTACATGAGAAAAATTTTGAAATCCACTTTTATTGTTAGAAAATTATATCTGATTTATTATAGACGGCAAAAGCTTAATTCATCATTTCTAATCCTGGCGGTAGATTAGGGGTGACATTATCCATAATATGCTATTTCTTTTATATGAATTTACACTTTTGTCTCCTTTTAGTCGTACTTCTGAATATATGTTAACAAAACATCACATTTGAGTACAAAAGAGAGTTCTTACTTAAGCAGCGCAAAGTAAATTTACCATGTTTGAAATTTAGTCTTTGCACAAATAAAAAACACCATCTAGTTCCTGTTACTGAAGTATTCACTATACCTTGCTCAGCGTCCGGTAACATTTTTGTGTTTAAAAGGTTTCAAACAGTTACTATCTTTGGGACCTGATTCAGAATTCTGATTCCAGATACTTGACATCTACAGTGGGATTCAAAAGTTTTCCATTTTATCTCTACCATGCCACCAGAAAAACTCCGTCCTATATAATTAACCGCTTATAAAAGTTTCATAAAATTATAAAAAAAAAAAACTCAAAATTTAGTTGTTTTACGCTTTGCGGAACGTTATCTTACGTTTTTTGTGCAAAGTATTACCCGATTAAGGAAATTAATTATAACATATACCTAGCAAATTATTAATAAAAATTAATTATATTTAAATATTTTATTAATAATTTGACTTCTGTATAATATAAATTACTCTGAGAGTCCAAAGTCAGATAAAACTGATGTCACAGACAAAAATCTATTGTATTTGACTCGTAGGTCTAAGTCCATGTATTATGACAAATTGCCTAACAAAAAAAGTAAAACTATCGCTTTCTATTATTTTTAGATGTGTATAAAAATTGTAAGCTGACATAGAAAAAGAAGGAGCCCTCCTTTATTACCGTAAAAGAAGCGTTTGAAAAAAAGAAGAAAAATAAAGATAAAAATCTAAACTCCTTTCACATAATACTAACTTTTAAAATCTAACTACTGCGTGGAATAAAACTGAAAAATTTTATATTGAAAATTAACATTGTGTAATTTCTACAAAAAAACACTTGAAATTTCATTGAGAATAAACATACGACTATTTGAAATGACCATACATTTCAAAATAAAATGATTTTTGGAGCTTCAATGAGCTATAAAAATAGAATATTCTTTTAAGAGGCAATACTGTAATTTCTGTGAGTAACAATTTAAACACAAATATTTTTTTAGATAAAATTCATATATGTCCCAATTTTTCGATAATTCTAAGTAAGATAAAACTTGAACAGCAGATGTCTTGGAAAAAAAAAAACTTTTATTACTAATTATCTTTTATTATTTAGAGGATTGATATATTAGTTTTTAAAGGAATTTTAACCTTTATTTTGCAACGTAGCAATGCTTTTGTCTTCCATTACAATGTAACATTTTATCACTAAAATCAATTGAGAATGAATGGAGAAATTAATACATCTGATAACAATTTTCTCAGAAAATTAAGTTCCAGGATAAACCTTTTCCCTTCTTATCGCTAGAGAACAGGCTTTTTATATTGTAAAAGATCTGGATTAAGTTTCTCTTCTTTTTTTCAGTGCCGTCCTTAAATTTTGTTGATATATATATATATACAGAGAGAGAGAGAGACGTGGGAAAAAACTAACTTCAACCTCACATTGAGAGATTAAAGACATGCGAATTGGAACAGAAGTTGGGAACTAGGCTTTGATTTGGAATGATAGAAGTTCCATGGAAGTACTGTAACAGATCAATTGAAAAGTCCCCGGACTGACACATAGATGGCGCTACTAGAATTAAATCCATATGTTTTTAGTTAGCCCTAACCCTCAAAAGATGCGTGTATAAATTTGACACCTGTCGGATCATTAGTTTGAGAATTATAGCATTTTGAGTGAAGCAACTTTTGTTATTGTGATAAAAATGGATAAAAAGAAATTTCGCGTGTTGATAAAATATTGCTTTTTGAAGAGAAAAAATACAATTGAAGCAAACACTTGGCTTGATGCCGAGTTTCTGGACACTGCCCCAGGAAAATCAACCATCAAGCATTGGTATACTAAGTTTAGACGTGGTGAAATGAGCACCGAAGACGGTGAACGCAGCGGACGCATAAAAAAAGTTGTTACTGACGAAAACATTAAAAAAATCCACAAAAAGATTTTGAATGACCATAAATTGAAATTGAATGAAATAGCAGACACTCTAAAGATATCAACTGAACGTGTACATCATATCATTCACGAATATTTGGGTATGAGAAAGCTCTGTGCAAAGTGGGTGCCGCGCGAGCTCACTTTTGACCAAAAACAACGACGAGTTGATGATTCGGAGCAGTGTTTGAAAATGATGAAGCGTATTAAACCCGAGTTTTTGCGTCGATATGTAACAATGGATGAAACATGGCTCCATCCTTTCACTCCGAAGTCCAATCGACAGTCATCCGAGTGGACTGCACACGATGAACCCGCTCCAAAGCGTGGGAAAACGCAACAGTCGGCTGGCAAGGTTATGGCGTCTGTATTTTGGGATGCGCATGGAATAATTTTCATTGACTACCTTGAAAAAGGAAGGACCATCAACAGCGACTATTACATAGCGTTATTGGACCGTTTGAAGGACGAAATCGCCGAAAAACGGCCGCATTTGAAGAAAAAGAAAGTTATGCTTCACCAAGACAATGCACCGTGTCACAAGTCAGTGAAAACGATGGCAAAAATCCATGAATTGGAATTCGAATTGCTTCCTCATCCACCGTATTCTCCAGATCTGGCCCCCAGCGACTATTTCCTGTTCTCAGATCTCAAAAGAATGCTCGCTGGGAAGAAATTTTCGTCGAATGAAGAGGTGATCGCCGAAACTGAGGCCTATTTTGTAGCAAATACAAATCGTACTACAAAAATGGTATCGAAAAGTTGGAAGGTTGCTTTAATCAGTGTATCACCCTTGAAGGGAATTATGTTGAATAAGAAAAAACTAATTTTGCCAAAAAAAATGTGTTTTACTATGGTAGGCCGGGGACTTTTCAATTGACCTGTTACAGTCGAATTGTAAAATAAAATTATAGTTAAATATCATATCTAGCCGAATTGTTTTCCGTGCTTGTACTTTACAACGCTTTTATCGAGTTATTTGTAATATTAGCTCTTCACATGTCTCTTTATTTATATTCAGGTGTGATACTCTCCTCTTTGTATGAGGAAGTGACACAACCCGATTTTATAGCTATTGTTTAAAGACTGATGAATCGTAGGTTCGATTCCTTCAAAGTTCTTCGTGAATTTTTAAATATGCGTGATTGTTGTTCGTCAGTTTACAGCGGCACGTGATTTTTTTTTTTAAGAACAGCAGACATTTTTTTTAAACAAATGTTAATTGTATCCTGTGTGAACAATTTTTTAAATGAAATGCTTTTTTTCCTTTGTAATAGGCCTAAGATACGAAGTATCCTTCCTTTAATTATTCTGTAAATTTTCCATGAAAAATGTGATTTAAGTTTTTATTTTAAATTTTATTATATTTTTAATGACTTGGGAATGAGTTGGTAAAATATAGATATTACAGTTGCATAAAAATTAAAATTTTCAAACATATCGAATATTCAGTTAGTAAAGAAGCATTTTGCATTTGCTCGTGAAGAAATAATCACAAGACGTTTTTACTTAGGAATAGCGCAAAAGTAGAATGAAAGAATTACGTATTATAATAGTTTATTGAATGATTTTATGGTATATGTGATCAATAAAGGTCATATTATTCCTTTTAATATATACTTATTGTATAAGAGAATCTATAAGTAAGACTAAGTAGTATGAGGAGAGCTAGACATATATATATATATATATATATATATAAGTGTGCTACAAATCAGGATGAATATATGGGTATAAATGTCGCTCCATGATTTCAGGTGGGTTTTCTTGATTGATGTTTGATTGAGAAGTGCACGGATTGAATGAGTTTCTGTAGAGAGCTCTGCATAAATATGTGTATGTTTGAAATCATAATGCTTGGAGGCCCTGGTGTTATTATAGAATCATAAGAGAGACCGATGCACACATATAAGTTCTCTGAGGAACTGGCGATCTCTAGTAATTAGATCTCGTCAGCGCCCGAGTCAGAAAAGACAAAAACCCCGAAAGGGCTAGACGCATCGATAAGCGTTAAGTTCGTAGGACAGTAGTCGGCACACCGCAGTTCTTTGACCCCTTGGCTACGGCTCTTCCGCGAAATGTTTACTTCAAGCACAGAAAATTATTTATTAACTTGCCTTGTAAGAGAGGAGTAAACATTTTTTGAGACGAGTAAACATGATAGATCACCAGCCTATGATCAAAAATGTAATTATGGTCATCCTAAAGCATTCCGGAAAAATTTAAATCATTATCAGACGGAAATGAAAACCACACCCACTCACAACGAGACTAAATAGTCAATCGACACCTCATCATTTTCAGTTGTCTGTAAGAGTTGCTTATTTTGCAAATCGAGAAAGCTTGAATTATCGGAGTGTTTTGGATGTACTGTTAAAAAAGAAAAATTAAAAAATCTGGTTAAGTGCTTTATTTGTTTTGGCAGAAAGCATTTCATTAAGGATAGCAAAAATTTAAGGATAGTAAAAATAATTTGAATTGCGAAATATGTCATAGTAGGATTCATAATACGTTAAAAAGAAGAAATACATTATACAGAAAGTAATGAACAGAATATCAAAAACGAAAATCATTCGCTGATAGCTAACACATCAATCGATAACTCCCAAGACTAACATTGAAAACAACATTTTTTTTTGCAAAATTTTCTTATTCATCAACATAACACCTTTTGTTAATCACCTTTTAGGGTGATACAATCGTTCCAACGCTTTTTCAAAACTTTTTTTTTTTTTTTTTTTCCCAAATTTTTTTTTTTCTTTTTTTTTTTCGCAAGAAACCTTTTTTGTTGCGAGTAAATAGCGATAAACAGCTTTCTGAATCATCGACTCGTTGCTGTTTTTGTTCCATCGAAAGCAATTGCGGCACCCACTTGGAAAAAACCTTTTTCACTTCACTTCAAAAAACCTTTTTCAGTAAATACACTTCCATATGATTTCTGTGTCATCTCAGCAATCTCACGGAGCTTCACTTTACGATCTTTCATTATAATTTTTGTCACTTCACTCACATTTTCCGGTGTAACGGCTTCCACAGGTCTACCCGAGCGTTCCGCGTCATTTGTGTCGGTACGACCACGTTTAAACTCGGCAAACCACCGACAAATCATTGCTTTTGATGGACAAGAGTCCGGGTAACATTTTTCAATCCATTGTTTCGCTTGCACGGTGTTTTTACCCATTAAAAAACAATGTTTTATCAGAACACGAAACTCGGTTTTTTCCATTTTTTAAACAAACTACAAAACGACTTTACTCCAACCTCGATAACTCAGCTGTTTCTGGTCCGATCGACTTAACATTTTGACACGTTTCAAGCAAAGGTTAGTACTCTAGAAAGACCTGGTTACTGGTTTACTACGAGCGCCATCTCTGGGTTAGTCTCGGGAGTTATTGATTGATGTGTTAATATATCAACAGATGTTTATGCGGTTTACCAAAAATGCTAGATAAAAATAAAACTTGTTTCGACTCTTTAGTCACTATTTAAGTAGAATGTGATAATAAAAACTTAACTGCTATTGTGGATACTGCAACTTAATTATCTGTAATTAAAACCAGTATGATATCTGAACATTATTCGTACGGAAGGGTTATTTTAAAACCAGCTTTTGGGGATAAGGTCGCTGCACCTTTAATAAATGGGAATTTAGTAATTATAAGTTCTGTGTTATATATACACCTGTTACCATCATGTGTTCAATGGTAGGTAATTTAGTGCATGATATTTTATTAAGTTTGAGTGCTTATAATAATTTGATTGCAACTAAAATTTATTTTGGAAGTTATGTAAATAATCTTAGTGTTGATGAAATCCATTTATCTCATGAATACATTTCTATCAATCCTGTTGAGAATACAATATTTAACATGAATCCTAATTACATTCAAGATAGTAAGATACCTATACACAGTGCCATTGATTTTGTAAATAATTTAAATAGTGATGATATGGACTATGGTAGTGTCAATAATGGTTTAGTTTCGAATTCAAATAAATTTCAGTTTGAACAAGAAAATTATGAAAGTCTATCCAATTTTTAGTAAGATGCCGAAAATTGTTCAAATGGTTTTATGACTGAGAATAAGTTCCTGTATCATAAAGATGAGAATTTAGGTGAACCCGCTTGACAGTTGTTCCCCGTGAGCGCAGAGAACAGTTGTTACAACTCACACATTCTAGTGTATGGGGTGGGCACCTGCGGAAAAAGAAAACTTTAGAACGGTTGAGATATTCATTTTCATGGCCCAGCATGAAAAAGGATGTGCAAAAGTTTTGTGACACTTGTGTTTCATTCCAGTTACAAGCCAAAAAGAAACCATCTGAAGAAATTCCCATAACTCCTGTAACCCTACCTAATGAACCTTTCTAAATCTTAAATGTTGATATAATGGACCCCATTGAACCTATTAGTAGGGGATACAAGTTTATACTATGCTCAATAGATCAGGGTACCCGACGGCCTGAAGCCATCTGTCTAAAGAATGTAACAGCGAAATCAGCTTGCAATTCATTATTACAATTATTTTCCAAGAACTGCTATACCAAAAATAATTGCAACCAATCAAGGCACTAACTTTAGATCCAGTCTCACCAAAGAATTTATTGAAATAATAGGATCTTCCCCTAGGTTTTCTATTCCAGGACACCCACAATCCAATGATTTCGTCAAAAGTTGGAATGGTGTATTTAAAAATATGATATATCATTTTATGAGGAAAAACCCTAACGATTGGGATAAGCATTTACTTTTTCTTTTTGAGCTTATTGCAAAGTATCTAATCAAACAACAGGTGTTAGTTCATTTCAAAAGCTATATGTTAGATGTCCTACTGGTCCCTTATCGATTCTAAAAGGCTTTTGGACTGAAGAAATTTCTGTATCCATCGGACAGAATATGTTACGAATTATCTTAATGACCTGAAGATCAAACTTCAACTTGCTACCTAGCAAGCTGGTATTGTTTCTTCTACTAACCATGTGACGAGTCTATCCGCGACCTTGTCACTAACATTCCTCTTGGGGAATTTTCAGTCCTCAAAACAATTATTTGTATTGGAAAGCTTCCTCCGAAGAAGAGAACATGATCATACTATATATATATATATATATATATATATTGTATAAGCTTTCAAAAGAGGAGGGAGAAGAGAGATTTGTAGCTGAATGTTAAGTAAATTTAGTGTTTTAGAAATGTCGGCCCTTCCTTCAGACCCACAAACATTACAATGGAGCCCCGTTTACCCAAACCCCGAGATAGGAATTGGCTCGAGTTGTAGAGTATTACCTGAAATTTTTTTTTCCAGAAAGGAAAACATGTCGAAATTTTTAGATAGTATTGATAATCAGGTTTGTTATTTTGAGATTCCCACAAATGTAGCCTGTGCCAATAATCTTTTGCTCTTCCAATAAGATGACCCACTAAAGGGTCATCCTATTGGAAGAGCAAAAGATTGGTTCGAGGTAATAGGTTCTTCGTACGTGACTGGAACAGCAACAGACTTTGCACAATTAGAAAAGACATTAACAAACAGATTTCCGGTAGTCAGAAATAGATCGGAGTTAGAGGCTGAGTTTTACTCGTCACACCAAGTTAGAAGTCAGGCACCGTCAGATTTTGTTTACAAATTATTGAAAATACAGAAAATGCTTGATTTTGAAATGACTGAAGAAAACCTGTTGATTCACATCATTATGAGATTATCCCCACTGGTAATGGATTATGTCGAAGTTCGAAACCCCACAACAAAGGCCGAACTTTTACAATTAGTAGAAAAGTATGAGGAACGACATAGGTATAAGGAAACCCAAGGTTCGAGCAATAACGGCGGAAGAAAAGAATGGGATTCGAGTAGAAGGTTCCCCGACAGTCGTTTCGAAGGAAACTGGCGGAATAGAAGGGTTGATTATAGGCAGAATGATGCACGGGTGACGAATGTGGATTCGAATAATTTTAGATATCGCGGAAGTGCAGGAAATCAGGGGTTCAATCAGTATTCGGAATGATCGAGGTGATCAAAGATCCGATAGACGTAGGAGTCACAATTATTTTACAAATGAAGGATCGAGTAATGATTGGACCGGAGAGAATCGAAGAAATCTTCAAAATTTTGGTTCGTATGGACATCTCCATAAGCGAGATATGGCTCTTGATCCACATAACGCAAGGCAAACTACAGAAGTGCAAGGTCAGAATATCGCCAACCGTGGTGCTAATCGTAACCAAAGTTTTGATTGCTCTCACACAGATTTAAATGCATTATCTGTAAAATCAGCAGAGACTTGCAACCAACTTAAGTGGGAATTTGAAAAGTTTGTTAAAACTTTTCAGAGTCGGCTACAAACTGTGATAAGGAGGTCTGAGAGATTACAGAAGCGGATCCGATATTTAGTAAATAATCAAAATATGTATCGCAGTTTTTCTTTTGCCTCTAGTAGTAATTCTGGGCACTTTAGTCACTCTGTTAGAAGAGGTGCGAGCACCAGTTATCATGAAAAGCAGTCTAATCAATATGGTCGAGAGATCCGAGTGAAGCTAGGAGAAGACTTAGTGTGTGGTAATATTGAGAAATTGTTTGAAGAGAGTAGGCGTAATACTAAGATTCAACAGGACAGATGGGCAAAATATTATAAGAGAAGACGTGAAGTTGATATTAAGGTAAAGGATTTGGTATTGGTGTTTGAGCTCGGCGAGCAAGAAGATTATAAATTTAAACATAAATTTGAAGGCCCGTATGAGGTGATGAAGGTTGAGAATAACAATGTGGTTATTTGGAAAGGGGGTAAACTGATAACGGTGAATGTAGATCAGGTACGGATTTATTACCCAAGAGAAAGGGATGAAGGTGTTGTGGAGACAGACGGATTGGAGGGTGAAGGATCTAGGGCAGAAAAGGTTGAAACTGAGGGTAGCAAAGGTCTAGCCAGGAAAGAAAGCTTTAGAGAAAAACAATGGCGAGGTAAGAGAATGATAAGTGAAGGGTCGACAGAATCTTCTAATAATAATTAAAGTCGACATCAGAGTAAAAGGAGATTACCAGTGAAAATGAACGGACGAAAACGTAGTGCGCCTTCTTCATTAATGGAGAATACTGAAGTTAAAAGATGACCCCATGGGAGTAGTAAGTGGAGAAAGAGGCCAATTCCAGTATCACTTCAATTAGGTCCAGGAACAAGAAAGATGCCAGGAGAGAAGCAGCTGACGAAAATCAAGTCCTGTCAGGAAGGTCCAGTCTAGGTCCACCTCGAGGAGCGGCAAACACCAACAGACAAATCCTGTCTAGGAGGTTAAGTCCTTATCAGCTTCGCAGCAGACGACATATCAAGGAGGGGCAAGAGCAGTCCCAGAGGTCAAGTCCATATCCCCTACGCAACAGATTGCGCATCAGCGAGAGGCAAGCAGGAACAGGAAGGACAATTCCATACCTGACAAGAGCCGGAGGTGTAGAAATAGAGAGGAGCAGGAGTAGATTTCGGCTGTACAAGTGACTCAATAGTGATGATTGTAAAAATGTTAAAGTTGTTAGTTGTTTAAGTGTATTAAAATTTATTAACGTAATTTCTATCGGATCGTTAAGACTCTCAAATAAACAACGTTTTCTTCACGGAGGGGGTTGTGACGGGTCTATCCACGACCTTATCACTAACAGTCCTCTTGGGGAATTTTCAGTCCTCAAACAATTATTTGTATTGGAAAGCTTCCTCCGAAGAAGAGAACGTGATCATACTAATTTAAGGGGACTTAGTACCTTACGAAATCAAAAGTAGAACATTTTGACAAACTTTTTTCCGATTCTTCATAAAACAACAATTTTTGCTCATTTCAGTATCAACCTTTGCCAGTTTGTGTAATAAAGTACATAGTTTAAAATATTGGGTCACGTTTTGCTATTAAACTAATATATTTTCTTATACAACATGAAATATGCGTACAAAAATTTGAAAAATAAATTAGCTTACCTTACGTTACCCACAAGATAAAAAGATGTACAGTAGAACCATAATTCGTATACCAAATTAAAGCTAAATAATGACCTTATTCTGTAAACCTCAAATTTTAATTTTACCTTACATTAAAAAAAAATTAAAAATTAAAAAAGTTATCAAGTTTGTATTTAGTAACTTTTTTTTCATGTATCATGCTATAAAATAAAATCTAATCATCCTATTAACAAAATTGAGGTTCACAGAATAAAGATTTACAAGTACAACACTCATGTAAAATTTTAAGGCTCTGCATGCAAAAGATTTTTTTTAATCCTGTGGGAAAGTGTGAAAATAGCAAACTGAGAAAAAGAGGTTTGTTTACATTGCATTACATAGAACAAGCCACTTTAGACATTTACTTTTTTTGTTGCACAGGGCGTAATAATTGTCGGATTTTGACGCGGTTTGTTTTAAAATGCTCCTAACATTCAGTACTATTTTTTAAAATCAAATTTGAAAAATCGAATTTTTGAAGGTGCAAAGGTACTAAGTCCCCTTAAACTAATATATATATATATATATATATATATATATATATATATATATATATAGTATAAGCTTTCAAAAGAGGAGAGATTTGTAGATGAGCAGTTAATAAATTAAGTAATTTAGAAATGTCGACCCTTCCTTCCGACCCTACAACATTACAACCAAGCGAACTATGCTTATTACCATAAGTATAATAATTTCGAAATAGGTGATAAAGTTATTGTTCTTGCACCTGATAGTACACATAAAGTGTACACGAGATTCACATCTCCTTGCACCATCGTAGAATAGCGAAGTCCACACAGTTATTTAGTTCAAATGCCTGATAATAGTGTAAAACACATCTGTGTGAATAAAATTAGAAAACTTAATAACTATTCAAGCTAACAACATCGAGTCATTTATGAAATCGACAGATAAATGGATGATCTCTTAACTTTAGGTTTAATTGAACCTTCTGAAAGTGAATATGGTCACCCAGTAGTATGTGTATCAAAGAAAGACGGTACCATAAGATTATGTGTAGATGTCCTTTATTTGAGTTCTCAGACAGAACCAGATGCTTTTCCTATACCGAATTCAACTGTTTTGATTTATTGAGTAGCAAGCTCCAAATTCATAACCTTGCTCGATCTTTTGAAGGGATACTGGCAAATCAGTTTGAGTTCTGAATCAAAACAGTTAACTTCATTCCTCACTCATAAAGAACAATACTCTTTCAGAGTAATGCCTTTTGGTCTGAAGAACGCAGCCGCTACTTTCCAAAGTACCATTAATCAACTTATAACCCATCATTGAACGTACACTGAGGAGTTCATTGAGAACATAGTAATATTTTTAAGTAGATGGAAAGACCATTTTAGACATCTAGATGCTGTTTTATGTAGCTTAAATAAAGCTAATTTTACCAACAAACTTCAAAAGTGAAGTTTGGGTGAACCTCAAGTGAAATTTCTCGGATATGTTGTAGGTTCTGGCAATGATTCAACTGATCCTGAAAAAGTACTTGCAATCACGAATCCTTTAATTCCCATGATTAAGAAAGATATAAGAAATCTCCTTATTCTTCTGTCAGGCTACCGATCCTATGTGCCGAAAGTTGCTGAAATAGCACTTCTTTTGATAGAGCTTACTAGAAACAAAGCTCTTTTAGACATCAATTGAACTATATTGAACTCTTTTCCTGAACATTAAAAAATAACCTCAACACTTCTTAATGTCTTATATTTCAGTTTATGTTTGAATAAATGTATCATTAATGTTTTCCGAATTTTTCTATTTGCAATTTCTGTAAATTCCTAAGTACATGTAATTTTTTTTTTCTTCAGGACACCTTCTTGAAAGGGGAGGTGTGAGATAATGGCATCCTCTAGTTATATAGAGCTGGTTAGCGCCCGAGTTAGCAAAGACAAAAACTCCGAAGGTGCTAGACGCATCGATGAGCGTTCAGCTCGTAAGAGGACTCTAAAGCCCATTTATGTTTCTGTCTGTGTTTTGTGTGTGTTAAATATATATGTAATGTCATCCTAATATAATGAAATGATATATATGAAATGAAAAATATAATGAAATGATTAAAAAAAGAATGCTCGTGTTCCATGACACCGATTAAAGAACCCGCCTTCAGAAACGCCAATGAGAGTTTGTAGAGCTCTATCAAAAAATCATTGCATGGAAATCATAGGTGTGGTAATAAACTTGATTTTTATCTTGTGAATTTCATGAAATGGAATATATCAAAATTTAGAAATTCTAAGGAATCTAGTAATTAGCATTTTTCTTGATGCTGTAAAAAAAGCTTATATTTTTTCAGAGGAACTGAAATTCTAAAAAAAAGGTACATTTCTTTCTCCCACTTAAATCTTAATCCGCATAATTCTATATTATTTATATTATAATTATTTATAACGTATTATTCATACTATATTACTCATTTTTAATTAGTTATATATTTAATATTCCTATATTACGAGCACATACATTTTCATATGCAAACTTATTACAAACGCTTATATATATATATATATGTTTGTGTGAATTTCTAGTTATATATTATGTTATGTATATTTTAAACAAACATTCAAATATTATTAATTCTGTAAATTACATACATAATAAAATTCTTATTCAATAACATTAAATTTTGTATTTATCAGTGTTTAAATTTGTTTGGTTTCGGTATTTTGCCGACTTTTGACGTAATACGATTGTTGGCACATGCGCGCTAATGCAAATATTCTGCTCTTCAGCGCTGTACTGGCGATTGAGAACTTTCTGTGGAATAAGCGAGACGTGAAATTTCTCTGTTATACGTTGGCGTGAGCAGTAATGGAACTCTAATATTTTGAAGCTCACAATTATTAAATGATTAAAATTTGCTGCTTTTGTAATTTGCTTATAGATGTTGTGGTCAAATAAAAAGTAAAAAAGAAACAAGCGTAGCTGGTCCGTCAATAAAATAAAAACAACTAAAATAAACAAAGATCCGTAATGTTAGTTTGGTTAGTTATTTTAGAAGTCGGTAAATTGATTGTTGTTGTCGCCAACTCTCACCCGATACTTCGTCTTAAACCATTTGAAATCAGACATCCATTTTGATAGTAATTTAGAATTCCATAAGTGTATATAATTATATCTATACGATTGCAACAAAAATCAATGCAATTGATTACGTAGCATTTTGAATGCGTACTATTTTGTTTCTTTTCAGCCAAATTGTTGTTACTCATAATTATTGTAAACACCGCATTGTAATCCACCTAATTTTTTTAAAGATGCATTTATTCAATAAAACAGAAATGTGCTTAGATCCATTGCACGCCTGATACGCCAAAAGTCAAAAAAGTTTTGCCTACTTAACATATGCATTAACCAATTGGCATGCATGAAATTTGGTATTAAAAGCCTCAACGCAAAAAAAAAAAAAAAAGTCACCAATTCAAGCGTATAGTGCATTTGAACCTAGAACTGTTATGCTTAAAAAAAATACAGTATCATTTTTAAATGCAATGCGACAAAAAATGTGAAAAAGATACACTTATGATTTTAACTGCACAGACAGTAATTGCAAGTGAAGAGTATATATAATTATAATTATTGAAATGGGATAACTGATAAAAAGTTTCTCATAGTAAAATATCTTTCCTCCCTTTTTTGCATGTCTGTGTGTTTTTGTATAAATATTAATGATTTAAGACATGAAAAACTTACTGTAAAATAGAAACAAATTACTTCTTAAAAAAAGTATTAGTAATTATTAAGTAAATTTTTTTAAAAAAAAAAAAACATCTATTATTATTATATCTACATAAATTAAGTTATTCTTACTTTCATAAATATAATTCCATAAGCATTTCAAAGAAATTACTTGATGTATAATCAGCAATAAAATATAAAAAGTTAGCGATATTTTTTTATTTAGCATGATATATTGAAAAAATTATGTTAGTACTGAGACAAAATCAAACGTGATTATTATTAAAATTAGTTTTATTTATTCATTTAAAACATTTTTGTAGCTTGTGCTGCGAGCATGCGTCTAATTTAGTTTTTTTTAATCACGGATGAAGTCAATAATACTTTAAAGATTAAAATAATTCGAGATAAAAACTAATGTTTTTAAAAGCAACGTTTTTATATGGTGGCAAAGTTTATTAAAAAAAATTATTGAAATACCTGTTAAAACTGGTCGCAAATATCTAAATATTGCAGTGTTAGGCAAGTAAGAATGGTTCCCAAAATTTCAGAGCTCTAGCTGGATGGGAACGGTTAAATTAACGAAAGAAGATTTGATGACACACTGATACACACACAGACAGACACACGCCAAGTGAAATACGTAGAAACTAACTAAAATGAATTAATTCATCCGGTAAATTAAATGGTTGGAATGCAGTTTAACCCAACCACCCTTATCGACAAGAATTATTTGGCAGTATTTTGCCAAATGTGGCTACCCTGTTCCGTTTCACAGATTTAACGCTCAGCCAAAAAAAGAAAAAAAATCGCCAAGTTTGGTGCCAATTTTTGAAATCGCGCCAAGTGTTTGGGCTAAACTGCATTATTAAAGAAAATATTAGTTAAAACTTGTCGCAAATGTCTAAATAATACATTGTTAGACGAGTACGAACGATTCCCAAAATTTCAAAGCTCTATCTTGATGGGAAGTTGGTTAAATTAACGATCGAAAATTTGATGACACATACACACCAAGTGAAATTCAGAAAAATGTTTTAAAAAAGCGCAAACATTTCAAAATCAATATTCAGCTACCTATTGAGCATTCCTATTTTACATGATTACCATTTAAACATTTTTAGCCTCCTAAGGGCTATTGTTTTAGTTGGATCACTTTTGGCGTACCAGATAACTTTTCAATTTATTTTATCGTTCTGTGGCGATCTAAGTTGAGATCAACACTGAGAAGTCTGACTACTATTCTAACGCCAGATCAGAAAGGCTAGAAATATCACACAGAAAGCATTGGACACTTATGCCAACAAAAATGTTAATTGATTTAAAATCATTTAAAAGGTCATAAAGGTCATAAATGGAAGGGAAAGACAGAACTGAGAACCGTGGACCTGAAATGAAGTTTCTTTCTCTTTCCCTTCCATTGCCTTGACGTTGACATTGAATTTTAATAGGTGCCTAGAGCGCTCTTCAAGCCTAAATCTGATGCATAAAAAATCCTTTGGAAAAATGGATTTAACATTGTGAAGAGGATAGTCCTGAGGATGCGTAGAGAACAAATGGAAGAGAACGGCTGAAATGGTCCTGAGTAAAAAGTAGATGAAATACTTCGATATAAAAACCAACGTTTTTAAAAACAACGTTTTTATATGGTGGCAAAGTTTATTAGAGAAAATTATTGAAATATTAGTTAAAACTGTTAGTTATTTTTAACTTTAAAATTTACTTAAAAAGAGACATTTGTGAGAGTATTAACAAATTCATAATACTCATAAAATGAAAACATGCATTTGAAAGTTTGTAAGTCATTCTATTAAAAAAAGAATGGGAACCAGAATTCAGAAAAAATTATTGTGATAAGACACGGCGCCAAATATTGGAAACCTTCTTTCTTGCGAATGATTACTGACTAAAAGTCAGCAACCCTTACTATTTCGGAGATAGTAAAGGGGAGATAGTATCTCCCCTTTGTGAGTACAAAAGGTTTACGATACCTCATGCGGTGTGGGGAGTGCCCGGTGCTCCCAGAAGGGGAAAGAAATTTTTTCCTCAATCCTAAGAGCGCCGAGAGGAAAGAATATTTTGACTTATTAAAACTATTGAAATATTAGTTAAAACTTGTCGCAGACGTCTAAATATTGCATTGTTAGGCGAATACGAACGATTCCCAAAATTTCAAAGCTCTAGCTTGATGGGAAGTTGGTTAAATTAACGATCGAAAATTTGATGACACACACTCTCACACACACACCAAGTGAAATTCAGAAAAACGTTGTAAAAACCAGCATAACTGGCGCCATCTATTGAGGAGAGAGTCAGTTGAGTCTTGAAAAAATGAAGTTCCGAGAGGGAAAAGTTGATCTTGTGGAGAGTGGGAAAGGGCGACTGTGGTTGGCTGCTCTCACTGGAGGTTAAGTTACTATATAGGTGGTGGGAGGGGCTATCACCATAGTGGTGCGAGATTCAGAAATTGCAGTTTTTAGTTTTTAAAAGTTTAAAAAATGAGAATAGGGAGAAAGGGAAAGCTTTTAAATGGGATGTATCTTTATAAAATAATAAAGTAGCGTTGCTTTTATTCATCTGTGATTTCCATAAGTGCTTCGATAATTGCGAATTTTTTGTTTGCTTGGCCTTTTGCAGTTCGGATTTTATGGAGATTTGTGAGCAGTCCTGGTATGATTGTAAAAATTTCAGCAAGGGCCTTGAGTTGATCAATTGCTTCAAAAATACTATTAAATGGATATTTCTGGTGGTTTTTTGCATTAAAGTGTGGGATGGTTTTTGATGTGCTTGAAGTTTCTGGAGTTTCATCCTTTTAGGGCGCAATCTGTTGGTTGGAAGTAACAGCGTTTGCGAAAGGGAAATTTTCTCGAACTTTATTTGTTTTAGGTGCGTTATTTTTGATAGTTGAACCTTTGGGTGGTTTAGGGAATAGTTTGCATCCTCCGTATGAGGCGGAGTGACCAATTTCGTTACAGTTGGTGCATTTAATGTCTGCAATTTTGCCTGCGATGTTATAGTCCCTGGTAGCGTGAGCACCGGAGCATTTTATACATCTGGGAATCATATGGCAGTTGTCTGAGCTGTGATGAAAAAGATTACAGTTGTAACATTGTGTGACTTTGTTGCTGCGATAATCATCTACAGTAATGGTCACATAGCATATGCGAATTATTTCGTAAATTTTTTGGCTAATTTCATTTCTTGGTAATGTTAATAAAAATACTGGTAGAGGAAATTTTGTTCGGCGGTTAGTAAGTTGATTAATTCTGATTGGATTGAAGCGAAGTTCAATTAGTTCTTCATTAATAATATCTTGAATTGCAGTGTCTCGTGGTAAGCCTTTAAAAATAATTTTAAGTGGGTGCGAAATTTTTGGTTGTATAGTGTAATATTCGTAAGGTTTGGTGGTTAAAAGATGAGCAAGTTTTCTATATTCGTCATACGAATCCGTATATAATTTAATGTACTCTCCAGATAGTCGAGTTCTTAGATTAGGTAATTCATTGTTGATTTCCTTGAGGTGTTGTCTGTAGTTTTTGCTTATTTTAAGCATAATTGGAGATGGTAGATTTTTTGCTTTCTTTGTTATTTGCGTTGAATTTGAATCTTGATTTTCATTATTATCAGGGGGAGTAACATCATTGGTAGTAAGGTGTTGGAATTTATTTTGAGTAGGTGAAGTTAAATTTGAGGAGGAGGAGGTCAAAGTTGGTTTTTTGTAAGTTTTATTTTTAGGGGGGGTGATGAAATCTTCGTTATCTTTACGCTTATTTGGGAATTTAGGGGTGAAGTGAGTGAAGCAGCCATCAGTCGCGCAAGGCGTACTCACCCTCAAGTCGTTCCAGTTCTTTGCTGTATCTCTCAACATGTTTGAGAACGCCAGTATATTGTTCATCTTTGTAGTTAATATATTCGGAATCGAGGTCTGCCAGGGTGGATTTGTAATTTTCTCTACATCGTGCAAATTTTGCAATTTCTTTTTCAACTTTTTGTCTTCTTCGGTATGCGGAGTTGATGTCGTCAGATTTCGTAGAGATGGATGAAATGGTAGAACATGAGTCATCATTGTAATCCATGTAATTTTACTGGTCGTAGTTCGTTTCCATGGTCGGTATTCAGTGAGGTCAGAATAGAGAGTAAGAGGAATTTCGGGAAAAGCACTAAAAGTGCTGTTAAAATCGTTTAGTCAAACAATAGGTGTTCGTATTCAATCATCTCTTCCATTGCCTTGCTTTCAGTGCTACCTTAAATAGAGATTGTAGAAGGCATTTAATTCACTTCAACTTCGCATCGTTTACTCGTGCTTGCCTCGATAGAACAGCCGGTTCGTCCTCATAGTGGTAGAACAACAGTACGCTGATGGTGATCAGCAATCGCCAGTCTGCATCAATTGGTATATTATTCAATTTAATAATTTACTTTAATTCACATACTTAATTGAGTAATATAATAATAATTATAAAAAAAGCTTTCCTTGGGTGGCTAAATCTGTTCTTTGCAAAACTTTGCATAGAATTTTTTGATTTTTCTATTTTATTTTTTTATCACTGCATATGAAAAAGGTAAGTTTTTCCTGAAAACAAAAAGTGCTTTGCTATCTTTAAATTGAGCACTTAAAAATTTCACTAAATACTGTGTTTAAATACAATGTTTGTTTTCATAACTATGCAAATCAACTCAGTCATGAGTGTTTAATTTGGAACATGAAATGACTTTACATTCATAAGGACATCTTGACCTTTTTGCCTTGAACTTCGATCAAATGGCTGTGGAATTTTTACCGAAAAATTCTCAATTGGCAAAAAAGGTGTGAACAAATCTTTCTTAAAAAAATAATAAAGATAAAAAATAAATGTGTCTCTTATGGTTGAAAAATCAAAGCAAATGTATATTTCTACTGATTGAACTTTTTAAATAAACACGAATGTTTTATTAAACATTTCGCATGATTTATTATATTATTATTCAACTTTGTAACTAATTTACATATTGCATATTTCAGGAATGAAACATAATATTTTAAAAATTTGTCCTTCTAAACGTTACTGTATCACTATGAATCTTTTTTTTAATCAGCAACATTTTTAATTTTAGGAAATAAATTTTAGAATATAAAGTTAGATTTCTTAATATTAGATAAGTAAAAAAAATTAAGCATCACTTTTTACTGCTAGAAAACGAAACTTTAAACTTAAAATTTTCTTTTAAATATTAGAATGTATATTTTAAAACATGATAGTTACTTTACAATTACATAAAATATTTTAACCGTAACATTTTTAATTGAAAGTTTGTTTGTTTTTAAATTTAAACGCAAGATAACATTTTTAATGTTGGAAAATAGATTTTAAAAATTGAAATTTTAATTAACATAACAATTTTATTATTAGAATATAAATTTGAGACAAAACATTTTTTTCTTTTAATGTTAGAAAAATAATAATTTTAAACATAACAATTTTATAGTTAGAAAACAAATTTTAAGACTCACTTGACGAAAGAAAAACCTTAGGATTTTAAAAGTTTGTCATTGAAAATTGTAGAGGTTCTTCAAGTTTCATCCAAAAATTTTGCGTTTCTCTCTTGTTTCATTGTTTGCTCACAAGAAGTGAGGTATCCAATATTTTATTATTCAAGTATTTGGTAAGACTATCTTTGTTTATTTCCCTTTATCGTAACTAATAGACCTAATGTGGTCTTTCGTATATTGTAAATAAAGATTAAGACGAACAGATGCCGTCTCCTATCTATACCATGATAGGGACAGGAAATGAAAAATACTTTAAGGCAACCTAGAGTGATAAAGAACTTATAAAAAGAACAGAAAGAAAGCAAATAACCGATATAAATATTCTCTTGGAACATAATCAGGGACAATCTCATATTCCGAAAGCTAATCCCCTATTATTACACACAGAAATTAAGAGTAAGAGTGTGAACATCCCAAACACGACTTTTACCAGAAAATATAAAATTAAACTTTCTACCGCAGGCACTGTGTGTGCCGAACAGATAATATCGTTAGAAAAAGTATCAAGTATCTCAATTAAGGACAACGTCATATGGGAAGGAATCCTCGGAATTTCTACTAATGTATTTGAAAAATTTAGCCACTGATTTACAAAACACGAACAATATAGAGATAGTAGAAATACAATATAGAGATAGTAGAGATGCAGAAACTTTTGGATCAAAAATTGGAAAAAATGGCAATTTCCTTTCAAACTGTATTGGAAAAATGAACGGTATTTTTAATGAAGGTTTTTCAAAAATCCCTAGAAACAATGTTCACACATTCAAACAATATTTTGGAATTCGGGGCTCGTACAACAACCCCAACCAGGAAAAAACACGCACATAAAGGAGCCGGTAATGAAATTTCATCTATGTGTTATAATAAAGCAGCACCAAATAACACATAAAAAGGATAAGAATGGATTAAATAACCAAGTTCTACACATTGTTCCGAATTGTACTAGAGGTTATGGACCTTGCATTCTCTTATAATTTAGCGATACTGTCCTTGAGGGAAGGGTATAAATAACGAGTTGTAAAAGTCATTTATGAACTTTTAACAGTGGAACGATAGAGACTTAAAAATAAATCCATATGGTTAAATATCCCTCCCTTCTCACAAACAGATCTTTGGCTGTTTCTGGAAATCTTTTTAAAGACGAGGACAGGTGCTAGTAAAATTTTTCTTGGAATTAGTAAAAGATCAAGCCTTCCTTTTTGGGGACTTTAATCTCCTCATCAGACGTGGGAATCCCATCATTCTACTAAACATAGTAATGACTTTGTCGATTGGTTAATTGATTCAAATTTTATTATCATCAATACTACTGTTCCCACACATAGAAGTACTAAAGTTACAGCATCTCTAATAGATCTTACATTATGTAATATTATAAGATATTGTTCAGATGGCAAGGTGTTACTCTATGGACAAGTTCAACCATAAAGCTTACTATGGGGGTGCTGCAGTGTTTACAAACCTTTACTTTTTCCGGTTATAGTGAAATCTCCATTATGTTGTATACGTTATTAGGCGGAAGTACTTAGACTTTTCTTTATATTTTTAGAGATGAATTTTTTTTTTGTTTTTGCTTTTGAAAAAGACTCTACGAAAAAAAGTAGATATTGAAACTCTCTGTTCCGCTTTGGATGCACCGATAGAACTGGTGATAAATTTATCTATGCAGTTAAAATTCCTATCACTCCCTGTAAATCCATCCAGGAACGCAATTAATGAGGCTGCATATCACAAGCAAATGTAAAAAAAAATTAGTAATGATTTGTTAATTCAGTGCTTTGTTATTAGAATTTCATAACAGGATAATGTTTAAGTATATTATCCATGTTTGTAAGGATTTTTCTACATAATCGTGTATTTTGTATCAAACATTACTTGACCCTGTTTTATAGCAACCTTGGCAAACATTTGGCGCGTTTTTGTATCAGTTAAGGAAATTTCTTTCGGGTGTTTTTATGTATACATTTTTAAAACAGACGTGTTTTAGTTTTATATAGAAAAATATATTATAACTAATTTTAATTATTATGCTCGAATTTTTATTGTGTAGATTGTTTCTTGTGCTGCATGATGTAATTAAATTGGATAGGAATGAAATTGTCGCAACATCATTCAAAAACATGCATTTTGAGATAATAATTATAAGATTTTACATGTACGTTTTACAAAAAGAAAATAACATTTGTTATTAGTATGATTGAGATTATTTACTTTGTGAAATGATAATTTTAACTAAGAATTTGAAGAATTGGTATTGGGTGAAAACTATTATTTATTCTATTCTTGTAAATATGTCAACTATAATTGTTACAAACCTCATAAATTAAGCACAGTTCAATATTATATGAACTATTTTTTTTATATAAAATTGTTTGTAATGTAAATTGCTTTAAAAATTTGTAATACTTGGAAATTTGTATTTAAGTTGCTTTGTAGGAAAATCTTCCGATGATGTAGAGCACCCAGGTTATATCTCTTCAATATTGGTCCACATTGAGAACCTAACTTTGAGTTCTATGAACCACTGTGACAGACAAATGAAATAGTAATATACAATAGTAATTATAAATTTTGCTTTAAAAATCAATTTTCCTTCATTAATGTCTTCTCTCAATTTTTTTCAGAACATGAATGAATTATCAATGAGATTCAATGTATAAATAGTTTGAAGCTGGATACCAAAGACATAGGTTGCCAAACAGATATAACTGTGGCGGCTTCCTACGTCATTTTCTGACATCATTTTTGACTGCGGAGCTGCAAGCCGATTTAAAAAAAAGGAGGGAGCGATCTTTTCTCGGCACACTTGCTTCGCAGATTCCAGACCTGTGAAGGTCCCGTTTTAAAGTTGTTCTTGTTAAGTTTGAAATAAATTGTTAGTTCTTTGTATCTCGTGTCTGTTAGTCTTTCACAGTTGTTTATCTAGCCTACACCTTCCGAAAGGATTTCAATGGGGAACAGAAGATTTTATCAACTTCCCTTCCACCATAAGCTGGTGACCCGGTCAAGGAACAAGTGTTGATGACTCCCGGAAAGGCTAATTGGATGCTGAGGAACTTACCATCAAACTAGGAAGCATGCTGTAAAGATATGTTAACCGTCGGAAACTCTCTGAGACCTGTGAATTGGTAACGTCCCTATCTATGGTTCCAACCTCTGAGGCAGGAATTTGGTCGGTAAAATTTTTTATTTTTTAATTTCGCTTTGAGATGTTGATTTAGCTACATCTGGCTATTACGTAAGTGAGCTTTACATTCTCACTAACTCCTCTTGCGCCAATAAACTTCACGATCACTCACTCATTATCACACTCGCTCAGATTGAGATGTCGCTTGAAGGTAAAGATACTAAAAGTGAAGGAACTGTAGGTTCAAATAATGGTTGTGACAGAGTTACTGTTAAGGTTCCTAGTTTTTGGCCTCGTAATGTAAAGCTATTTTTTATGCAGCTTGAAGCTAGTTTTAGGTTAGCTGGCATTACGGTCGAGCAAACCAAATTTGACCATTAGGTTGCTTCATTGGACCCTGAAACTCTTTCACATGCTACAGATATAGTGTGTGAACCACCCCCGTGTCCATATACAGCTCTAAAAAACCGTTTACTAGAACAGTTTGAAGTATCGCAAAACCGGAAAGTTAAAACTCTAATTGAGGATTTGGAATTAGGTGATAGATCCCCGTCTTTATTGCTTAGACAAATGCGAGAATTGAGTGA
>BMAW01119581.1:501109-514426 GCA_019974015.1 Nephila pilipes
AAAAAAAATTAGTAATGATTTGTTAATTCAGTGCTTTGTTATTAGAATTTCATAACAGGATAATGTTTAAGTATATTATCCATGTTTGTAAGGATTTTTCTACATAATCGTGTATTTTGTATCAAACATTACTTGACCCTGTTTTATAGCAACCTTGGCAAACATTTGGCGCGTTTTTGTATCAGTTAAGGAAATTTCTTTCGGCTGTTTTTATGTATACATTTTTAAAACAGACGTGTTTTAGTTTTATATAGAAAAATATATTATAACTAATTTTAATTATTATGCTCGAATTTTTATTGTGTAGATTGTTTCTTGTGCTGCATGATGTAATTAAATTGGATAGGAATGAAATTGTCGCAACATCATTCAAAAACATGCGTTTTGAGATAATAATTATAAGATTTTACATGTACGTTTTACAAAAAGAAAATAACATTTGTTATTAGTATGATTGAGATTATTTACTTTGTGAAATGATAATTTTAACTAAGAATTTGAAGAATTGGTATTGGGTGAAAACTATTATTTATTCTATTCTTGTAAATATGTCAACTATAATTGTTACAAACCTCATAAATTAAGCACAGTTCAATATTATATGAACTATTTTTTTATATAAAATTGTTTGTAATGTAAATTGCTTTAAAAATTTGTAATACTTGGAAATTTGTATTTAAGTTGCTTTGTAGGAAAATCTTCCGATGATGTAGAGCACCCAGGTTATATCTCTTCAATATTGGTCCACATTGAGAACCTAACTTTGAGTTCTATGAACCACTGTGACAGACAAATGAAATAGTAATATACAATAGTAATTATAAATTTTGCTTTAAAAATAAATTTTCCTTCATTAATGTCTTCTCTCAATTTTTTTCAGAACATGAATGAATTATCAATGAGATTCAATGTATAAATAGTTTGAAGCTGGATACCAAAGACATAGGTTGCCAAACAGATATAACTGTGGCGGCTTCCTACGTCATTTTCTGACATCATTTTTGACTGCGGAGCTGCAAGCCGATTTAAAAAAAAGGAGGGAGCGATCTTTTCTCGGCACACTTGCTTCGCAGATACCAGAGCTGTGAAGGTCCCGTTTTAAAGTTGTTCTTGTTAAGTTTGAAATAAATTGTTAGTTCTTTGTATCTCGTGTCTGTTAGTCTTTCACAGTTGTTTATCTAGCCTACACCTTCCGAAAGGATTTCAATGGGGAACAGAAGATTTTATCAACTTCCCTTCCACCATAAGCTGGTGACCCGGTCAAGGAACAAGTGTTGATGACTCCCGGAAAGGCTAATTGGATGCTGAGGAACTTACCATCAAACTAGGAAGCATGCTGTAAAGATATGTTAACCGTCGGAAACTCTCTGAGACCTGTGAATTGGTAATGTCCCTATCTATGGTTCCAACCTCTGAGGCAGGAATTTGGTCGGTAAAATTTTTTATTTTTTAATTTCGCTTTGAGATGTCGATTTAGCTACATCTGGCTATTACGTAAGTGAGCTTTACATTCTCACTAACTCCTCTTGCGCCAATAAACTTCACGATCACTCACTCATTATCACACTCGCTCAGATTGAGATGTCGCTTGAAGGTAAAGATACTAAAAGTGAAGGAACTGTAGGTTCAAATAATGGTTGTGACAGAGTTACTGTTAAGGTTCCTAGTTTTTGGCCTCGTAATGTAAAGCTATTTTTATGCAGCTTGAAGCTAGTTTTAGGTTAGCTGGCATTACGGTCGAGCAAACCAAATTTGACCATTTGGTTGCTTCATTGGACCCTGAAACTCTTTCACATGCTACAGATATAGAGTGTGAACCACCCCCGTGTCCATATACAGCTCTAAAAAACCGTTTACTAGAACAGTTTGAAGTATCGCAAAACCGGAAAGTTAAAACTCTAATTGAGGATTTGGAATTAGGCGATAGATCCCCGTCTTTATTGCTTAGACAAATGCGAGAATTGAGTGAAACCAGGTAGACGAATCTTTTCTTAAGAGCATCTGGATGAGGCGTTTACCATCGCAAGTTCAAGCCGTTTTAGCTGTTAGTTCAGAGAGCTTAAACAAGTTAGCGGAAATGGCTGACAAAATCATGGAGTATTTGCAGGGCTGTATAAACTCTGTTTCTGATGGTAATTCGAGTACTGATCATGTTAGTCGTCGAGATGAGCAATTGTTTAAGATGCAACAACAGTTAGATGAACTCTCGAGATTGGTTAGGTCGGGTTCAAGACATCTCCGAAACCACAACGTCGGGCCATCTCCGAAACCACAACGTCGGGCCATCTCCGAAACCACAACGTAGATGAAGTACATCAGTATCTAGAGATAGTGCTAAGAAACGGGAAGGTTGGCTGTGCTGGTACCATTTTAGGTATCGAGAAAAGGCAAAACGTTGCATACCTCCATGTGCATTTGAATAAAAACTCGAATCACTCACAGGAGTAGCGACGACTTCTGTTTTAAGAGGTGAAAGTCGCAGGCTTTTTGTTAATGATGTAAACAATCGTACCGGTTTTCTTGTTGATACAGGTAGTGATGTTTCCTGTTGTCCTAAATCGTATGTAACTAAAGGTAATGGGAAAACTGATTTCTTTTTATACGCAGCTAATGATTCTAAAATTGCAACTTTCGGTTCTAAGTTACTGACACTTGATTTAGGTTTAAGACGTAATTTTCAATGGCCTTTCATTGTCGCTGAGGTTACTAAGCCTATTATTGGTGCGGACTTTTTAGAACATTTTGGTTTGCTGGTTGATTTGAAAAAATGCTGTTTGGTTGGTCCTTTAACTGATTTAAAAGCTAAGGGTAAAACTACTTTAAGTAATGTCCCAGTAGTAAAAACCATTGTCGGGAATTCCGAATACTTGGATCTTTTGCTTAAGTTTAAGGAGATTCTCAGTTGAACGTTTCTCCTAAGAATACAATTAAGCACGATACTGTACATTTCTTCCCTACATTTGGACCCCCCGTTTGTGCAAGAGCTCGTCGTTTAAATCCCGCTCAATTGAAAATCGCAAAACAAGAATTCGAGTATATGATGGAGAGAGGTATTTGCAAGGCCATCGAAAAGTAATTGGTCAAGTCCCTTGCATATGGTTCCCAAAGGATCGTCAGATTGGAGACCTACGGGAGATTACAGAGCTTTAAACCGTATCACAATACCCGATAAATACCCTATTCCACACATTCAAGATTGCATGTATATGTTAAAAGGAAAGAAGGTATTTTCAAAAATAGATTTGGTACGTGCTTTTCAACAAATACCTGTGCACCCTCCAGATATACCCAAAACTGCCATTAATACACCTTTCGGACTTTTCGAATTTCCATTTTTAAACTTTGGTCTTTGTTCTGCCGCGCAAACTTTCCAAAGGTTCATTAATGAGGTTTTGAGAGGACTAGACAATTGTTTCCCTTACTTGGATGACATCCTAATTGCCAGTGAAAACCATATGGAGCACAAAATACATTTGGAAGAAGTTTTCACGCAATTTAAAAATTATGATATCGTGTTAATCGAGTCCAAATGTGACTTTGGGAAAGACACAATAGATTTTCTTGGGCATACAATTAATGACAAAGGATGTACTCCTCATAGTGAAAAGGTTCAAGCAATTGTAAATTTCACAAAAACCGTTACTATTTCTGACTTACGTCGGTTTTTAGGTATGGTAAATTATTACCATAGGTTGATTCCAAATATTGCATCTATTTTGTCACCGTTGAATCAGCTGTTAATCGGTGCAAAAAAACGTGACAAAAGGGAGGTTCAGTGGAATCCGGAAAGGGAGAAAAGCTTTGAAGAGATTAAAACAGTTATGGCGAATGCAACGCTTTTATACCATCCTTCAGTAGATGCAAAATTAGCGTTAGTTACAGATTGCAGTGATTTTGCTATGGGAGGAGTCCTGCTAGAAATTTCTTTTGATGGTCCGAGACCTCTTGGATTCTTTTCGAAGAAGTTATCATCTTCACAATGCAAATATTCCACTTACGATTGTGAATTATTGACAGCGTATAGTGCTATACAACACTTTCGACATCTGTTGGAAGCGCGTATTTTTACTTTATACGTAGACCATAAACCTCTAATCTTCGCGTTTTCACAAAAACATGAAAAGGCCCCTCCCAGACGATTGAGACAACTAGATTTTATTTCGCAATTCGCTACAGACATTCGGTACTTACCAGGCAAAGGTAATGTTGTAGCTGACATTTTGTCAACGATTAGTGAGATACAGTTTTCCTCAATGTCTGATTTGGAGTTATGGTCAAAGTTTCAAGAAAAAGACGAGGAGTTGAAATTTATTTTAGAAGGTAACATGGAATTCAGTGGTAAATTTATAAAAATACAAATGCCTGATGGCGCTAAATCGCTATACGCGGATAGCTCTACAGGCGTAAACAGGTTCTATGTTCCTCATCAGTTAAGACACAAAGTTTTTAATGAGTTACATAGTTTGTCGCACCCAGGGATGCGCACTACTAAACACCTCATAGGATCTAAATATGTTTGGCCGGGTATAAATAGGGATTTAGGCTTGTGGTGCAAAACTTGCTTCGATTATCAGCAATCTAAAGTGCATTTACATACCAAGACCCCTTTAGCGCAATTCCTTGTACCTGACGAGAGATTTTCACAGATCCCTCTGGACATAATTAAATTGCCTCTTGTGCGTGGTTATAAATACTGCCTTACAATGATAGATAGATTTACTAGGTGGCCCAAAGCATCTCCTACGCCAGATATGGAAAATGAGACTGTAGCTAGAGCGTTTGTAAACACCTGGGTTTCTCAATTTGGCACGCCTCAGAGGTTGACTAGTGATAGGGGCGGGCAAATTGAATCGGGTCTTTTTGAGTGCTTGTCAAAACTTCCGAGTATTCATTTAACTCGTACTGCTTCTTATACCCCACAGTGCAACGGAATGATAGAACGCCTCCATCGACCATTGAAACAAGCTTTGACTTGCCATCAGGGAGATTGATTAGATGCACTACCTCTTGTCCTGTTGGGTCTCCGGACGGTCTAGAGGGAAGATCTGAACGCCTCTACTACAGAGTTGGTCTATGGATCAAGTCTTCGTCTTCCTGGTCAACTGTACGAGGAGAGAAATATCGATAGATGTCCAGACTACGTAGCAAGATTACAACGGCTGATCAGATCTACGTCACGGTGCTCAAAGAATTTACATTCCTAAAGATTTGAAAACGTGTTGTCATGTCTTCGTCCGCCGGCCCCTATTCAAGAAACCATTGCAGATGCCATATGAAGGTCCATTCAAGGTGGTTCGTCTTTTGCCAAAGGATTTCATCGTCCTTATTAAAGGACAAGAGCGCCTCATTCCCATGGATCGTTTGAAACCTGCATTCATTTTGGACACATCGGATGAACCAGTGGAGCAGGAAGAAAGGGCGTATCATACAAGATCTTGCAGGAGGGTAAGGTTTCGTCTCCCTTCGTGAGACTGTAGGGGGAGTCATGTGGCGGCTTCCTACGTCACTTTCTGACATCATTTTTGACTGCGGAGCTGCAAGCCGATTTAAAAAAAAGGAGGGAGCGATCTTTTCTCGGCACACTTGCTTCGCAGATACCAGAGCTGTGAAGGTCCCGTTTTAAAGTTGTTCTTGTTAAGTTTGAAATAAATTGTTAGTTCTTTGTATCTCGTGTTTGTTAGTCTTTCACAGTTGTTTATCTAGCCTACACCTTCCGAAAGGATTTCTATGGGGAACAGAAGATTTTATCAACTCCCCTTCCCCATATAACCTTGTTTGAAAATAATGAAATGGAGCAAAAGCTGTATACTACACAATTATTATTACAGCTGAAGGAAAATGACTCGAATTTTTTTTTTCGCAATTTAGTTACAATTTTCAAAGAAATTTAACTTTTGAGTACTCCAAATTGTATCCAATTTTCTTTCAAATTTGAATCTAAAAAGAAATTTTTAAATTTTTTATTATTATTATTATTATGTAAAAATTTTATAATTCCTTTCTTGTACACATGTTTTGATTTCATGGGACTATTTTTATAAACATTTTTAGGATGAAAATCTGTTTCGATTTGGCAAATTTTGAATACATAGACAGGCAAACAATTTTAGTTTATTTCAATCAAATTAACTTTTTGGTGTTTTAATTTGTTTTTTCTGACTAACTGGCTTATTTAACCAAAGGAAAGTTGTTAGATTGGCTGAAGAGAATTAGATGTAAGAGTTATTCAAAGTATGAAGATTATATTAACAGAAATTAACTACTCTTAAGAGTAATGGATACAAAGAAGAATGTGTTAAATTGAAATTTTAGAAATTTATTGAGGAGAACAAAAAGTTGGAAATACAAGAGTGGAAATCTCCTCAATTGCAGTATTCATAACCTTTTTTTAAATATGTTTTATCAGGTCTAAGTCCATCATCAAACTCATTGAAACAAACAATATATTTATTGTCAGTGAATAAAATTGTATTTACTTATTTACACACGTGTATGTGCTTATAACTGTTGTTTCTTATTTTCTTACTTCCTTTTGTTTATAATTAAATTTCTTGTGTGTAGTTTCTTGTTGTAGTTAAATTAAATTTACTCAATATATGTAAAATGCATAAATGAAAAGTCCGAAAGCAAAAAGCATGTCCGAACGACTATTCTTTTAATAACAGGATGACTTACGGCAGATTATTACAATTGCTATTTGTTAGAACACACACGTATCCAATAATGATTTAGTGATATTCTTACTGCCAGAGCTGTCATTTATGTCACAAGATATATAACAATACTACTGCTTGTCATATTTTGAAGATTGTAAGATTCAACAAATCTCTTAAACAATATTATTACATTAATTTATGGGAGGTGGATGGAATTCATGTCAAGCATCATAGATGTATAATATATATATAAATATATTTTAAAAAATATTTATACATAAGCATAATTGCATTTATCAATATGCTATATTTTAAACTTGAATTAATGTTTAGTAAAGAAATAGTAACACTTTTTTTCTTCGATTCAAAAAATTTAAAATTAAATTTGTAAAATTTCTGGCAAAATATGTTAAAAAAAAAAAAAGAAAGAAAGAAAGATGAACTGGTTTTTGTTAATTCTAATAATTTTCATCATATTCAATTATTTAACTATGGAAATCTTTGGCTGTGCATGTGAAAAAAAGACATTTATTAAGCTAACACGTTTTCATTTGACTTCGAACTTGATCAAAATTGACATGATTTTTTTTTTTAAATTTTAGTTTATCTAAAAAAAATTTTTTTTCATGGGAATATGATTTACAGCTAATTATATAAATCAGGAAATTAACAAAAGCACACTACTGGTGTTTTTTTTGGATCATGTTATGATTTACGAGATATAATACATGACATTATGGATTTAATATACTAGCTGAATTTCAAAAAATTATAAACACAGTAATTGGTTAAACTTAAATTAGCATAAAATTAACAACATATGTGTATACGAATTTTTTAAGTAAATACAAGTAAAGAATTTAATTCAATATGTACACATAATTTGGCAAATAAATCAACTAATACATTTAATACAACACAAAATTAACTAAATACATAACATAAAAAATATTTTCAAAGTATGCATGATTACTTTTGGTGATATAAAAGAATTTGGATTTGAAATGTCAAACAACTCAGCAATTGTTTGTGAATTAGCGTGCAAGTTAATAAAAAGCATTTTATTTGAATGTTTGATATGTACAATTAATTTAGCATGTAAATAAATTATTCTTAACAATAAAAAAATATAAAGACTTTTCCGAAAACACTCATAATTTATTTTCCTTTAATAAAGAAGAATAAATAAGAAATAAAATGCATACTAATACAATAATTACATTCCTAATTCAGCACATTACAAGAAAAAATCAAATATGACACATCAAAGCAAATACGTAACCAAGCAAAACTGATCCACCTAAATATAGTATCGGTCGCCAATAATCGCGATAAAGCAAGCAATTATATCAACATTTCCAAAAAATACAAAGTATTTTAGCATAAATAAAGAAATAAAAATTGTAAAAGTCCTCAGATCTGAAATCTATATAACACCTATTTTCAATCGAGTTCAAAAAGTTTCAGAAATTTGAGTTTAAAATGTAAAAAACTTAGTTAAATTTTGTTGATTTCCCATTGATCAACAATCGACCGGAAGTCGGAAGGTTTGCGCGCGAGTTTGGTTCATTGTTGTTGTTTACAAGGTCGAACTTGTCCATACTTTGTAGGAATAAGGGCTGCCATTCCAAAGTAGCATTACTTATCTGGTCTGATTCGTTCCTATTTCCTACATCACTTTTTGCCATCTAATTTAGTAGTAGTAGTTGTTAGAGGGCACGGAAAATCAAACAATCAATTAATCAAAAACATTTAATTTGAGTGTAACTTTATAATCCGCATCTACTCTAATATTTCTTATTACGCAAAATCATTTTAATTATACTTTTCCCATTTCACCCGAACATTATAATGACAAACTTTGATTAATTAGCTAGCTTTTTCTTCAACTTTTCCCTGCAACAAGTTTTCAGAATGAAAAGTATGTATATTAGATAACACATTTTGTATTTTAACTTAAAATGTATTAACTTTTGATAATTGGTGACAAATCTTAAATATAAGTGAAGAAGAACATTAATATATAATTATTGAGTGTGTGGTTCGTTTATTTCATTTTCCTTTTTAAACAAATATTTTTAATTGTTAGATTAGATTTGTGGGTTTAAGTCGAGAATAGGGTGTCCCCTAGTCGATTGGCGACGAAATTTAGCGACTTCTTAAATAGGTTGCTAAGTGTGCGTAACTTAAGCATTGAGTATTCTTAGGGTTACCATAAAAAATAGCCACGTTTAAATCATTATCTCCCCCAAAAGTCGCTAATCGCGCAGGGGACACCCTATTCCTAATTAAACCGATTTGTGAAATAATAAACTGAGATTTCTTCATTCAGTTACATTTTTAATTCTCAATAACATAAAGAGTGATTTTAATGTTTCTAATTGTTATAAATTTTAATCCTTAAAATTATATTGTTTTGTTGAAGGAGTTTTTTTCAGTATAAGTCTAAATTTTTTTTTGCATAGCACACTTGCTTCAGAACAACTTGCACTAAATGAAAATACCCTCTTTACACAATACCACTCTATAACTACTATCAACTCTGGATTATAACTCTACAAAGTTGTCAGTTTATACTTTAATATTAACTGTACAAATTCATCATGTCACTTTCTGTATTGGGGGGAAAAAACAGTTTATGATGCTGACATATATGTAATTTTTTGAAAGAATATTTTTGTAAGTGTAAGATATTTTTCCAAATTTAAATAATATAAATGATGTGTATCATATACTTGTAAAATGTACTCTATTGCTGGTAAATTAGTTTGAATTAAAAATTATGAAATTATCAAAATTACGTACATTTTTTAGTATCATTTATACTTATTTTTAATCTCTGAATACATCAAACCATTACTTCGTTATGTTGACACTTTACTTAATATTAAGTATAATATAACAAACAAATTTTGAACTGAATTTTAAAATAAATATTTCCAAAAAATAGTTATCGATATTCTTATAATTGTTGCATTGCGAAGTTTTAGCATGTCAGCTTTACTTCTATTTAAGAATTTTATTGTATTTACCAATATTTTTCAGCATATCTTTTGCTCGTAACATGCAAAGTTGTCAAACAAATTGTATAAAACTTTCAGAATATATGAAAGTATGCTAGCGATGCAATGTATTAAAATTTGAGTTTAAAATTTTCATTATTCAAAGAATGGTAAGTATTTATGGTAAATAATTTTAACTGCTAATGCACGATACATGAATAGTTTTTCATTATTTCAAATGCAGGTATTAAGGGTAGTTTATATAAAATTCTTAGTTTCGTATTGTAAAGTTTATGAAAAATGTCTGGCTTTTAATTACTTGTACTACAGTTATCCTCTTACAGAAGATAAATGATGAGGAATTTTACACAAATGGATATTCTTTTAAACCTGAAACTTCAAATATTTAGTTATCAAAAGTATCTGGACAAATTTACAGTTGACACTTATGCATATAAACAAATGTACAAGCGTATAGTTGCGTTTAATTACTAATTATCTGAATATTTGAGTTTAAAAAAATATGAATTAGCAGGAAAATCATCATTTATATGCTCTTTGAAGCAAATTGAAGTTTAGCTATTTAAAGTTCGGATATATTTCAGTTCTTAACAATACAAAACTTGTGATTGTATGCAAGCTATCCTAAACATCTGACTTTGAAATTATGAAAAAAAAACTAATGGATTTAATTATTTTTTTTTTTGTTTCTATCAATACATAAGAAATTTTTCAAGTAATGTAATACAGGAGCTTAAAAATTATTCATTTGTAATAGGTTGAGAATTTAAAACATTTTTAATTTTGAGGTGTTCAGGTTTTTTTTTTTATATATTTTTTTATAAAGAAATAATCATTTTAAAAACTGAAAGTAATGATTAAAATAAGAAAAATTTAATATATTTATTGTTTTCATTTGTTCTTTAAAATTAAGCAGAGATTTATCGATATTTTATAAAAACTTAATTCTATTTGACAATTTCAATGTGAAAACAAAATGCGAGTTAACTAAGCAAAGATGACATAGAAAAAGTAATTTGTCCAAATAAATAAAATAATATTCCCATCTCCCATCCTAATTTGTTGAGGCTTCAAATTAATATTAAATCAAAAGCGAGTACATAATCTATTTTCTTCTTTAAAGCGGGTCTTTTGGTGCATTTGAATAAATTGTTATATCGCAAAAACTACATCTAAGAATGTACTCAATTCAAACTGAATAAAATCCCAAACCAAGCTGACATACAGACATTTATTGATACCTATTACACTTATTGATGACTACTAAAGAAATTCATACTCTAACCCTTTTGAATGAATGCCTCAACCCTAAAGGAAAGAACAGGATTCCCTAATGAGCCATAAAATTTCCTTTCGTCATTCATTGTGTTGCCACAACCCTTTCGAATTATCTATCAATATGTTACACCTTTCAAGGGTCAAAAGGAATTTTGAAAAAATATGTCGAAAATGAAAAAGGAAGTAATCCTGTGAATGAGAAAAACACGTTTGAACCGATTTCAGAGAGTTTACGGCCATACAGAATCAGTTTGGTGGCTTTTTGAAGTATCTCAATCAGGATAGAATTATATGTGCATAACCTTAGAGGGTTAATTTGTCTGGTATTTTTAATCACTGAGGGTATGATTTTATTCACATTTCTGAATAATTTTTAATGTTTATATTTTCCCTTAATATAGGTAAATTACAACCTTTTTTGATGATCATGAGACTTCAAACTAACTGTTTGAAAAATGCTCCAATGTTCTGTACCAGAGCAGCAGTTTCTGTTCAAGATTCATTTCCTCATTTTAGAACTACAGAAAACAATCCAGTAAGACATTTATGCTCTTTCATATTATAAAAGTGCACTGTGTGTGGGTGTATTGAGTACACATAATTTTTTTTGGTGTGTATAGAAGTTCAAATTTTTACTTGTTTATATTTACATTTAAAAAAATGCTTGCAAGGAGCTATTTAATGATTAACGAGAAGGGACTGATGATGACTTTAGGATTGATTCTTTTTACAAAGTTTGAAATTTCATCAAATAAATGCATTTTTCTATAGTTTTTTTTAAATGAGCAATAAATTAAATATTTTCTTAATTGTTTTATTCATGCATAATAAATTAAAAGTCAAAATGTTCACTAATTTATAGATCTCTTTTCTTGAAAGATTTTATTGGTAATTTGCCTTGTTTACCCTTTGAAATGTAACAATTTTTTTTTTTTTTTACCTGACTTGTGATTGCTTGTATTTTAAATAAATATTAATACTAAATAATTAACATGTTTTTTTTTTGTGCTTTCTTAATCAGGACAGAATTCTTGTCACTCTACTCGCTTGAAGGACTCTTAAATTTTGGAAATATCCTTCCTTTACTTTTGTAAACTTTTTTATCTCACTTTTAAGTGCTTCAGACTTTTGGTTTTTTAAATCTAAAGATTTTTCTTTTGAAATGTTAAGAATTTATATTTCTTTGAAAAAATCACTCTGAATTTTAAGTGTTAATTGATTTATATATAAATATAGTGCAAAATAAAAAATTAAAAATGGTGAATTTGGTTAAATTCTAAATTCACATGATAATTGTGATCATATTTTCTTAAATATGCCTGTACAAAAAGAAATTTTTAAGTAAAAAATAGCTAGCACTTTAAGTTGTTGAAAAAGCTTGTCAATAAATTCATTGTATCTGTTTATCTTTAGTACTGCAATATAAGGGAGGAGGAGTTGAGAAGCAGAATTTTTCCATTTCGATTCGTGATTCTGTTAGAATAATATGAACCATGCATTTATCTTTAGAATGAATTTCATGAACTTGAAATTAATTGTAAATTTTTTTTTATTTATTTGAATATATATTTTTCTTTTGTAGTGTTTCAATAATTAAAATCGATTGTGTTCTTTCCCTTTCTTTGTGTTAATTACAAAGAATATAATACTATAATCAAATAACTTTGAAATCAGTAAAATCTATCAGTAATCCTGAGTAATTGCTATCTTTTGAAATCATTGTTTGATAATGATTTATTAAAAAATATACAATGAAGGAAAACACTTGCATCCAATTTTATTTAAAGTAGAATGCAATGCTAGCTGAAGGGTTTCCCTCATTGCTTGTCTATGTTTCAAAATTTTGCAGTCCTCATGTTGCTTCTTAGTTCAACTTTAGTAACTATCAATCAATCACCCAATTTTGTTCAATAGAGTATGTAATTTTTTAAAAAGAAGTTTCAATTTAAATGTGGGACAAATATTTTAACCTTTCATGAAAGGTTGGTTTATGTCTCTGTCAATACAAAATTAGATTGTGCAGATTATTTAGTCCTGGCCTGAAATAATATTTGAAAAAATGATTTAAAGTTAAAGGGGGAATTTTCTTTCCTAAAATGATTGTTTTATATGACAATCTTATTATTTACCTTATATGATATAAATATATATAGTGAGCATATTAATGCATACACAGAAAGCATTAAGATGTAGACCACCCAAAAAATTGTGTATATATGTATCAATTTTCCCAAATAATTTCTCTTGCACATTTTATATAAATATTTTAACTTATATGCTTTAAAAGTGCATTTTCTTTGAATGGAGAGATACTTTTTTTTCTTCTAAATCAGAATTTGTGAAAACGAACGAAGTACAAG
>BMAW01119585.1:0-11067 GCA_019974015.1 Nephila pilipes
GCTTGCGCCGCAATACAAATATACACCAAGATCTATACCAAAATAACAATTTAAGCAAATTTGTAAAAAAAATAAGCTTTTTAAACTCTAGCTTTCAATTTAAGTATTTTTATTATTAAAAGAAAAAGAGGAAAAAAAATAAACGAAATACATTGACCATTTTTATGTATAGTGATACGATAGATAAGAAAAAAGGATCAAAAACATTTTCAAAAATTTAAAAAAATTTCATGATTAAAAAAAAAGTTCGGAAACCGCTGCCCTACAGATATAGAATTTATAGCAAAAACTAATATAATTATATAACATATTGTAGAGACAGAGTTATAGAAAACAATACTAACTATCTGTATAACAAAGGATCTATAAAGAACTAAATAAACTATTCTTTAAAAGCACTATTATAGATTTAAAACAATATTCTGTATTACAAAGAGCATCAAAATGAGAAAGTCAAGTGAGTTGCTATTTGGCAATATTGCTAAATCTAAAAGGTTTACTTTTAAAAAATTTTCAATATACTAGGGGGTAACAGTAAGTTATAAAAGCCAATGAATGAGATTTTTATTTGTAAAAAATGTTAACTGAACTGCATAATTGTCATTTACTATGTACATTTATCTCATTTTTTATTAGTTTTCTAATAAATGCTGCATATCTTATGATTACTGTTTCAGCTAATTATATACCTTACTCTCGGCGTCTGCATCAGTCACCTGCCATCCAGATGCAGTTTGATTAAACTAGATAGTTCATAATTGCTTAGAGCTATATCTGGGATATTGAAAAAGTGGCGACAAAGGAATGATGGAGCCTAAAATTGTCGTGATGGAACAAGATTCCTCGAGTCAATAGAATTAGACATTTCCTTCGAGTTGAATCTCGAAGCTTTGACAGAATGATATAGTAGAAGATATCATTTAAAGTCTGATCCGTTTCAGGAAATGAACGAGCAAAACTATTTGAGAGAAATCCAAAATACTATCAGCATGCAGAATAGTTTGAAATGCATGGTGGCACTTAAAGTTTTCGTAATATTGATATATCAGTTTAGAATATTATATTTATTGCTCACCAAGCTAGCTGATTCAGTATAATCCTATAATAAACAATTTAATTGAACCAAAAGGGTGAGAATTTCTCTCTAGTACATAACCTTACCAGCTGATGATAAGACTTTAAAGTTACGGTTTGAAGTTGAGACTTCCTCGCATTCGGCGCATTGAGACTTGCTCATATGTCGTTGATAGCGATGAGACCATGTTTCATCCCCAGAAAATTAGTTTTATATAAATTGACATATTTAAACCTATTTATTACTAATTACCAAACTCTTATATAGGTATGTAACCTACTTACTGACCTTTGTGATAGTATTCTATAACTGATTTCGTAAGTCATTTTAAAGTTTAATCACAAGACTTAAATTGAAACTCTTCAAGAGTAGACCAGTGAATTAAAATGGTTAATTTTATTCAAAATATCTTCATTTACTCTTAAAAATGAGGGATGCTTTCCACAGTTACGTCCCTTTTTGTAAATATTATCGTAGAATACCCTTACCGGATTACGATGCGAGTTTCTTTTCAAATACTTTCCACAGTGTTGATTCATTATATCAACAAATCCTCCATATGCCGGAAGACTTTTGTGGTAGTCAGAACCGTTTTATTAACATAAACGCTTCTTTCAATTCAATTTGCTGTTGCGTTTATACCACTTTATTATCTTAATTCACTTCCCTTGTAAGATTATAGTTTATTTGAATTATCGCGTTTCATTAAATTGGGGAGTACATATACAATCAGGAAGAAACCCTAGATTTTAGTCGAAGAGGAAAATTCGCAAACAGCCAATTTCTCACCTACACATTATCGTATTTCTGCATAGATGTATATAATTCCAAATGATGACGTTTACTGTTATTGAGTTCTTGCAAAAACCGTGTTTCATAAACATACCAAGGCAACGCAAAAATTATCACAGGTTTTCTCTTTTTCTGGAGCAATCATGTTAAAATGTCATAATGCTCTTTCTCATTGTTTATATATTTGAATAAAATTTGTATCCTTGCAATTTCAAGAAGCTAGAATGCATGTTAAGCAATAACATGAATAAATATTTGCATAAAATCTTCCGTGGTAGCATTACCATATAACATTTTACTCCTATTTAACCATTTGTATTACTTGCAGTCATTTTTGAATCATCATTAAATTTACAACAATTTAATTATTCCTTCCAGAAAAATTACATCATTTTTAATCATTTACGTAATATAAAATATATTTTCATTTTATGCTATCACTTTAATAAAAAGCATTTCCTGGTGGACAAATGTAAAAAAATAATATTTAATCTCGTCATGTATAAGAACACTTAAATCGTTTTAATTATTGCTACAAATAAACAATTTGAAACATAATAGGTTTTTATAACGCTAAATTTAAAAGAATCAAACAGACAACTAAACCAAATTAGAATGTGTTTAAGTAAATAAAAATATGTATTGTGTTGTAAATTGTGACAAAAGTACTTCTTAGAGTTTCAGTAACACTAATATTTGTACTTTTTCATCATTAAAAATGAGAAATATCCCCTTCATTTACAAAAGCAGAGTAAACATTTAAAATCAACGTAGTTTTTTATTCCAGGTTCTTCAAACGATTTAAAAAAAATGAGGGCGGGACAAAACTTCTCCCAGCAGAAAAGAACCAAAGTAAAGCGATGAGAACAAAGCAAATATCGTTTGTAAGAAGACGCGGAAGGAATGTGATTTGAGATTCGAATCGAATGGTTCAGACAACGAGTAACATTCCAATCCCAGGCAGTGGTATCTCTCTCTAGAGGGTGCTTTTCTAGATAATGGACCCGGGAGAACAAAAGTATGATACTAAATTTTCAAACGAGAGGAGACTAAAGGGAAAAGACTTTTCGTATTTCTTTGTGCTCGATTGCTCCCTTGAGTCACTTCTGCGTTATTCGTTTTCACGCTGAGACAGGAATATATTTTCATTTGTTAGGAATTTGGATACAATTTGAATTGGAAGAGACGATTTTTTTTCCTTTCTGACTGTAATTTATTTCTTAAATAAAACTTCAAAATATGTTGGTTGTTAAAAGATTAAAAAAAGCTAGAAAAATACATCGTAAAATTATTGAGATATTATTGCATTTAAAATTTCAAATGCTTATGATGTATTTTTGGCATAGTTGAATAATTTGGAATGTAGTTTAACAAATAGCGTTGTGAGCATATTTGTGTAATGAAATGCTCTTTTATTTTAAAAAAAATGTTTGTAATATAAAAAAGATTTTACCAAATAAAACATTGAAAAATTTGTATTTGTTACGTTTTCATTGTATAGTACATAATATATTAACTGATTAATAATTATTAACTGATTAATAATTATTAACTGATATTAACAATCCAGTGAGTAGTTTTACTTTCTTTCAAAGAGATTTTGACTTATGACGCATAACATATTATTTCATGAATGGAATTTTTTGGGAAAATATATAAATTTTAAAATGAAAAAAATTAAATTGGTATCCTTTATTGAAAACGCTAACATTAAAATTTAATTTTACATTATTAGCACCCCTCAAAGGGTTATTGTTTCAATTGGATCATTTTTGGCATACTAGATCACTTTTCAGTTTTTTATCGGTTGCTTCAATTTTAATTACATTTAATTTAAATATATTCAATTTAATAATTAATCGTTTCCTTTAATTTTAACATCGGGACAAGTTTACCATTGTCAATTTCTCGAATTTCATTGTTTATTGCATCTCATACATTTAATTGAGTAATATAACAATAATTATAATAAAACAAGCTCACCTTTAGTGGATAAATCTGTTTTTGCAAACCTTTGCATAGAACTGTTTTTATTTTTAGTTTATTTCGCTTAGTAAAACTCTAATTAATTTCATTATATTTTTATAGTTTGCGTTTTATATGCATTTTCAATAAGTCAGATTTTTTTGTTTATTAAATTCTATGAATTGTTTTTTCAGGATACTTTTTTAAGAAACCACAAATACTTTTTTTAAGAAACCTTTATTATATACTTTTTACACGTACTTAGAATTCTATTCCAAAAACAATGCGATTAAAAAGTAGATAAAATTATTTTACGAAATAAATTAAAATGTATGTTATGACAGCTGCATTACGAATAGAATAATATTTATTCTGTTAAATTAAATTGATGAGTTACATGCTACTGACTAAAGATAATACATATTAAACAATAAAAATTATAGCTTCTGCAAGTCTGCTTTCAGTACGAATTTTTCATGATTATTTAAATAGGAATTAATAATAAGTATTATAATAACTAATTTTTTGATCATTTCAGTAGTTAATGAGATGTAAAATCCGTTTGGAGATTTTTGATTGAAACTTTTATTTAATTATGTAGAGTAAATTAGTCAAGAATGAAGGTTCTGATTTAAAAAGACAATGCAACTAAATGTCTCTAATATGTCTGTGATTTTAAAAAAAAAAGTACAAATTTGAAAACTATATTTCTTAAAGGAAAGGCAAAATCATTAAAATTACTGTGTTGCTTAAATGAGCATATTAATTAAAGTTGGCACAATTAATTTAAATTTTAAAAAAGGAGCACTTAATTCAATGTTTTACTAATATTTTGCAGAATAATATATTTTATGTAATTGGTGATTTATAAATTTATTTTTAAATAATTTTCGTCAAAACATTTAAGAAAGGATATGAGTAAAGATTGAGATACCTTTGAAAAGAACTGAAGCATCTAAAAATGTTTAACGGGAAAATATGAAAATCATCTTTAAACACTTTACATATATATGTATATATATATATATATAAAGCACAATATTTAAACATTTTCTTCCAAAGTTAACAAACACACTTAGCCAAATGAAACGATACATGTACTCGTGTATCTCAACAATTTATACTTATTAACTCGTTAATTTTATTATCTCAGTTAAATATATATTAATTACTGTGGTATTTCTTTTCATAACATTGCGATAAAGTTCTTGAGTAATATTAGTGGAAGAAAAGGAGCTGAACTCCTGTTATGTAGTATTTTAATATAAAAATAACTAGTTATCTTAGAATATGTTATACTGTTTTGCATTAAAAATTATTTCGTTTCTATTCTACAATGTAAAATCAATTAAAAATATTAATCAATAAATTGGATTATTTTTTAATTTGGTTTTCACTTCAATTTACAAATGAAGATCTATAATTTGATGTCTTATATAAGCATTTAAAGATTAAACAAGATAATTTATATGTATTGTATAAAATTATCACTAAACAATGAATCTAATTTCTGTAGCAGATTATAATTTTTATCGTGAGTATCTTATAAATGTTTTCAAATTAATCTTGCTTAGTTAAAAGATTACTTTTAAGAATCTTATTTTCTAACTTAGGTAATTTTCATCTTGAAGATATCTAATGCATTTTCTATATCTCAATCAATTTTTAGCTTCAATGTAAGAAAATTTCAATTTTTTTACGATAGAAAATAATACAATTGCCCATTATTTATATTGCTACATTACATATGGAAATCGCACCTTATAATATATTTATCCAATTTACTTACTTCATGTCTATTTTCTGCATCATATCTGACAATTAATATATGTCATAACATATGGAAAATGCAAATTATATAAAACATTGTGATAAAAAATAAATTTAACCAGCTGTAAAATTGTTAAGACTTTATACAAGGCTTCATTATAAATGTAATAAAATAACAACACAAAACGAATACCTACAAAATAATACGTTTCAAAATAGTTAAAAATTTAACTTTAAACCTTCTAGAAAGAACTGGAAAGCAATCTGTTAAAATGGTTCAAAAATAAAATTGCAACTGCTTAATCAATTAAAAGCATACATTCAAACCCATATAAGTTAATTGGTAACGATATAGTATATAAATTCAAAAACAAAATTATTTATCCATTTTTAAGCTTTAGAATAATTTTTTCCCAAAAATTACCCAAACCCTTCCACTGATGTTCATTAAGAACTCCAGATATATTCGACTACAAAAAATTGCCCAGCACTTTTCCAATTATTTTCCAGGGAAACTTCCCAACAACAACACACGAAACAGCACCAGAAAATGAAAGAAAAAAAGAACAGAGAGAGAAAAAAAAAAAACCTAAACTTCGAAGAGAAACTAAATCCCTAAATTACTAAAACCCGATATCGCTTCTAGCGTTTGAGAAAGTAAATTTGCGAGAGATGTTGCAGACAATCAGGAAAGGCTTTTAGAAAAATAAATCGAGACTACTAAGTGTGTTCCAACCAAGTGCTCTTGTTGCGATTTTTTCCCTTTAAAACTAAATATAGAAGAAATGAAGAACGATCCTTTTAGTAAGAACATAATTCTCTGAAGAGAGCTTTTCAATAATTAGTCTGTTGTATTTCCCAAATGATTTAATATGTTTTAAAGGTATAGATTCCGTTACTTCCATTACCCCATTCGAATTATACTGCATCCATTTTAATTTTCATTGAAGACAATGTGTTTTGGTACATTGTAGGAAAACTAATCGTCCCTTTTTTATCAGTTTCTGAAAATGTTTATTTTACTTTACTTTATCTTCTGTTATTCTCTTTTTATTTTATTTATAAATTTACTTTATTTTAATTTTCATTCTCTTCTTATTTAAATTTAAAATGTAAGAATATTTTCTTAAATTCAATATTAAGAAAAATTATAAGAAATATTGATCTTAATTTTAGTTATAAAATAAAATAAAATTATTTTTTGTAATCAAATTCATTCTTGGAAGGTCATGTAGTAAATATAGAGTGCGCATTATTAATTTTTTGTTTCTTGAAGAAATTTTACATAGCTACATTATTGTAATTATTTTATTTGTATATTTCATGCTATAATATAATTAACTCATAGATACAATTTCATAAGGCTCTAAGTTATATGAGATGTTAGAAAGATTGAAAAAATAATACTTTGGTTCTAAACTAAATAATAAGCTTAGTTCTCATAATTGCATGAGTGGAAAGCTTTTCTTTCCAAAAGTGAAATTCAATATTTCAATCGTGCGTGTCATCAAAATTATCTTGAAAAAATCAGTTTTGAGAGAAAAGTAGAAATGTATATATTTGAACAAATACAAATTATAAACCATTTTCTTTCTAAAACACACTCTTTTTAACATGCGATTTTTACTTCAATTACTCAAATATGTTATACATTAAATTTTCAGAGCGTTTATTTTTCATTTGATAAGCAAAAATTTGAATTTCTCTTCTGAATGGTATTGCACCATTTTATTTTTTATTGCACCATTTCACTTCTGTAAAAGTGCAGATTACTTATTGTTAATGTCTTATAAATATTGCTGAAATCTACTCTCTTTTCAAAACAAAAATGTACTGTATTATGATTGCGAAGTACTATGATTCAAAATAAAGTGCAGATTAGTCTAATATACATGGAGTTGCATTGATTCAATTAATACAGATGAAATAAGAATATTTTTTCATAAACATATATTAAAATACATAATATTACGAAATATATATTCATTGTAATTCTGTATAATGAAATTTGAATGAACCATCTGATTTATTATAAATGTAAATTAGTAAAGTAAAAAAAAGTATTTAAGAAAACTTTTTAATAATCGAGTATTATAAAACTTCTCAAAACAAAGATGTTTTAGAAATATTTTTATCCACCATTTCTAAATTATTGAACATATTGTTATTTTCGTGATATTTTTCATTACTACTTTTAAATACTGATAAAAATTATTTTCAAACTGTAAATTGTATGTATTAGAAGTAAAAATACGAGTAAATCCTTTTTTTGGAAAAATATTGAAGATGTTTCTAAATTACTTAAATGCTGCTAAAGTCATTAAAATTTGTAAAATGTGATTAATGCTTTTCAAAATGATATAAAAAAGTGTATGAAAAAATTAGATTCGAATTATTAAACCTTTGGATTATATTTATTTAATTTATTATTATAATTTCATATGGAAGGCTAGAAATCCACAGAATTAATATCAATTTGACAAATTCAAAATAAAATCATACATTGCTGTTCAAAATTAAGAGAATTTTCCAATTTGGTCAATTATCTCTAGAACTACTGGATAGATGAAATGATTTGCACATAGGGTTGATATAATGCAAAAAAAAAGAAACCACTCAACAGTTATAATACACACTTTTGATTGAGTGTAACACTCATCGGAATTGCAAGGATGAAAACAGCAGTTGCAGAATAGAAAATAAAAATGGCTTAACAGGGGGTATAGTTCCCTCTTACAGATATAAAAGCCTTGTACTGTGAATTTATGCTCGAAAAGAGGAAGTTTATGATTTCCTGTAGCAATCGGTACCACTCGTGCAAATATTGGCCAATCTATACGACGAATATTGCAGATATTCTTCTCTCTTCTAGATATCTCTTTGCAGATATTCTTCGACCAAATGAGCTCATCGACCACATTAAGAAATTCTCGACCAGATGAGGCCTCGCGTTGTCATCCATTAAAAGGAAATCAGGAACAACTGCACCACTGAAAAGGCAAACATAGGGCTCCAAGACCTCATCATCTAAGTTATACCTCTCAGCAGTCACAGTACCTCATCCTAAGACATTGAGATGTGTGCAGACATGCAACATGATGCAGGAACTAATTATCAAGCCTTTGATGTAATGATTGATTTCTTGGACTGTGGAGGGCAAGTAGCTGGTCTCTGGTTCTCTCCATATAAAAGCACTGCGTGAATCAATGGTTAGGTTGAACCAGACTTTCATTGAAGAGAACGGTCATCCTTTGATCCATGCTCCAATCTTTATCTTCTCTGAAATATTTCCTGTTCGCACAATTGAGCATGATGCAAACAACAGGTCTTCTTGCATACAGTCCATTCTCATGAAGTCTTCTGGAAACAGTCAAACTTGAAACTAGGGTTCCTGGGGGTGGATACAACTGATGAGAGACCTGAGAAAATGTATCCCCCCCCCAGGATCCCACTCTAAGAAACAAACAAATGACGATTGTCTCTGGCTGTCAGGGCTCTTGGACAACATTACCCTGACTTTCTCTCGATGGATGCGGTATCCTGAAACTGTTTCATGAGTTGAACACAAAGCTGGGCGTCAAATCCAATTATCTGCCAATCTAGATGCCATACTGGCTTGTAGCTAGCCTACCGACAATTCACCACCTTATTCCATCATCTATACGTCGGTGATTACTCATTTTTATTGTTTAAATTTTAATTTAAGTGATTGCTTCAAAAAAAAATACCATGAAATTTGGCGAAACGTACTAGCGAACGAAATGCAGATTTTCGAATGCGTGATTATAAATTCTGTTTTCACCTAGTTCCGCCCACACACGAATACACGCTTGCGTAGTCGACACAAGATTTGCAACTTTATTTCAAAGCAGTATTTTTACATTTCATTCAATTCTTTTTATGAAATTTGTCAAAATAGGAAAATTCTCTTAATTTTGAACACTAGTTTATTTTCTTAATATTATTTAATCAGTAAAATTGAATTTTGATCAATTTATTATGAACTATTTTTAGTTGTATCTATGTGATTTTTTTTGGTGGATGAATATTATTAATTAATAGCGTATAAAGAAATTTTCTAGATATTATGTAGTAAAATATATGTAATATTTCATAGCAATTTCAGTTCTAATTCACTGTAATTAAAATTAGTAATGCTTGTTCCTTTTCTTTGTGTCATATGCCCCAACCGATTATAAACGATCAAAGCAACTCTTCAATATTATCCGTCATCATACCCACTTCTTAGGATTCCTTACGCAATTTGATTTTTACGTCTTATAATGAATTTCCTTCAATAAGACCAATGCCGGTAATCGTTAAAAAAATTCCTTTTTTGAAAACTTTAAGCTCGAACAGAAACTCTATTCTACACTGTTTGCAGTATATTATTTAGAAATTAACAGCTTCTATTTAATTATTATTATTTTCCATCAGATGCTTCTTAGATTTATTCTTCAATAAAAATTGTTACGAAACGAACAGAAAACTTCATTCAATATTACAGTACTAATTATTAGATATGCTTAGAATTTCATAATCATTTGATAACATTAAAAAAATTATGACAAAAGAAATAAAAACTATTTCAAACGATTGTTAACATATTTCAACGTAATTTAATTAACTTCTTATGTAGTTGAAATTATTAAGTAAGAATGAAAAGTTTTATTATTTAGATCATTCTGAAAAAAATAGTCTTTCATCTACCTTTAAACTAACACCCTTTGACAAAGAATGAAGGCTTTGTATACATTAATTAACTAAAGTAATTAAAAACTAAAGCTAAGAAATTTTAATTTCTACAACAAAGTTATAGTATTTTAATTCAATGCTAATATAATTGATTATAATAAGTTTTATTTATTTTAGAAATTTTGAAAGGATTTATCTGAAATCCATCAAGACAGTCTTAGATATTTTTGTTTTGATATATTATTTAAATACACATATGGAACAAAGGAAATCGAGTTTTATTTTTTTATTATTAATTAATAAGTTTACTACAGCGTTATGCTTCATCATTTCAAATTAAATATTCCTGAAAAAAATTAATACTACCTTTCAGGATTCATGGTTTCATTTTTCTCATTTGTATGGTATTAAAGTTAATGTTTCTTTCTTTAAGTAAACTTCAATGGTTTGAAATTAATGAAATGTATTTGTACCTAAGGTATCAAAATAAACATTTTAATTTACTTTAAACTACTCAAAAATAAGAATTACAATAAACTTTAATTATATAAGATGCAAAAATACTATAAAAGCAAACTGCTAATTAAACTTTGATAAATGTAAAAAAAAAAAAAAGATTTATAGTTAAATTTTTTATGAAGTTATTAAATTATCTATATTGAAAGTAAAATATCTTACTAATAATATTTCATAAGTTCAAATCGTAAGAAAATTATATATATTTATATATATATATATATATATATATATATATATATATATATATATAT